>VYZX01033479.1:182124-291511 GCA_013401335.1 Brachypteracias leptosomus
GAAGAGAAGAGAAGAGAAGAGAAGAGAAGAGAAGAGAAGAGAAGAGAAGAGGAAAAAAAAGGTACCAAAAACCCAGTCAGATCATTTTGGTTTAGAAATGTGAACTCACAAAGCAACAGAACTTACAATTGCCAGAAGTCAAGCCAAGGCTTGTTCATTCTTGTTTACATTTGGACAGATTGTCCCAACAATTTTTTGAAAAACAACCCTACATCAGTGGGAACTGCTGTTAGAAATTTGACCCCATCACCTTTACTCACATGTCAAAATTAATTATGAATAGTACTGTTATTAATGGAGATACTCACAAAGTAACTATCAATAATAGAAAACAGTGGGGAAAATCCAGCCCACCACGAACAAAGAATGAAGAAGTGCCAAGATGCTGTTTTGAAACAGCAAAGAACAGGATCTTCAGAAGATTCAGTTTTAGTCAGTATGTGCAACAACAGTCCTGTCAATAAAACAGACCTATTGCATAATAAAGAAAAAAACCCCAATTTCCTTGTTTTTCTCTACTGCTGCTGCTGCTGTAGAGCTGAACAGCTGGGAAAAGGAGGAAAATGAAATGCCTAAGCAATGCTTTTCTATAATGAGAGCCCAAAATGTCATCTGCTGTTGTTTCAGAACATGGACCACCGTGTTTCAGTCTCCTCATTATACCACTCACTGGAAATTTCTCTGAACAACTTTTCCTCTAGGGTTTTTTTGTCTCCTTTTTTTATTTTTTCTTTTCCTTCCTGTGAAAGGAAATACTAAGGAAGCACCAATTACCAAAGGAGAAGCAGCAAGGGCCCAACAGAAGGACTACATTAATACAGTTTAGGCTTCTAAGGCACTGGAAGCTCCGGAGTCCCCAGACAGATCATCCCAGAAGTCCCAGAAGACTTGTAGCCTTCAGCATTTGATCAGGAAAAAAAGCTGGTAGAAACCTGCTTGAAATATCTTAGAGAGGGTTCCTGCTAACAATGCAATTTTAATACTATATAAGCAGTTAAGTGTCTTGTTTCAGTTAATTATCTTGCTCCTGCTTACACCTAAGGCTCCTTCCCCATGTGTATCAGCCATTATGGTTTTGAAACAATACCCTATTATTATGGTCTTTCTTTGGTTTTTTTACTGCTTAATATTTGTCACAGTTTATCATATACAATAAACTATTTCCCTTGTACTAGCTCTTTGGGCAGACACTGCTAATTAGCTTACTTTTTCTAATGAGAAATTTGAATACAAATCTGGCTGAAAAGGGAGATACTTCCATATGCAAGCTGTCAAACATAAATGACACTCATATTCACAGCCCTGCCCTTTGGGATGAAGAATCCCTGCTTCAAAACAGTATTTAGCATGTACACTTTTTAAATCTGCATATTTTGTTGTAACATAATAGATGCCCAGGATAAGCCCTCACTACAACCACTTCTACTGCAGCCTCTCTACTAGATATAATGGTTCTGGTTAAGCCCTACTGACAATTAATTTTTCTTCTATTCCTGTCCAGTGCTAGGAATCAGAGATACGCAGTAGTTCTACGTGACTAATGGGTCATGGTAATGGAATAATAAATGTGTGCCTTTAGTGTCCTGGCTTGTGTCAGCACCAGTGTGGGCAGCAGGACCAGGGATCATCTCCCTCGGCTGAGCACTGGGGAGGCCCAGCGTCAAATCCTGGGGTCAGTTTGGGGCCCCTCACTCCCAGAGGGACCTTGAGGGGCTGGAGCGTGTCCAGAGAAGGGCAACGAAGCTGGGGAAGGGTCTAGAGCAGGAGGGTGGTGAGGAGCAGCTGAGGGAGCTGGGGGGGTTGAGGCTGGAGAAAAGGAGGCTCAGGGGAGACCTTCTGGCTCTGCACAACTCCCTGAAATGTGGGGTTGGGAAGGAAGAAACAAGAGGACAAGAGGAAACAGCTTCAAGTTGTACCAGAAGAGGTTTAGGTTGGACGGGAGGAAAAATTTGTTCACTGAAAGGATTGCTAAGGCCTGGCCCAAGCTGTCCAGGGCAGTGGTGGAGTCCCCATCTCTGGAGGGGTTTAAAAGCCATGTAGATGTGGTGCTGAGGGAAACAGTTTAGTAGTGAACTTAGTAGAGGCAGATTAATGGTTGGACCTGATGATCCTAAAGGTCTTTCCAACACAAATGATTCTATGTGCTAAAGCTGCGTTCCTTTTCCTCAGATGTCCCTTAGCACAGATTGGTGTGATACACTTCCAATTACTGGCGCTGTTATGCAGTGTAGACAAGAGTTTGCCTCCCAAAACACATCTCACTGCACTAGGCACAATGTCCATGTTTTTCACACAACTAAAACGTGAGCACAAACCCCAGCTATTGCAGAGCAGTCTTGTGGTGATGTTGAATGAAAAAACAACACTGATTTTTTTCTTCCACTCTTTATAAAGATAAATACTAGAGGTTAGATGTATATGCTTATTATAAGCAGCCTGTCAGTGTCAATGAAGTAGTTGGAGCCAGTTGCTGGTATTGATCTCACTATTTCTTAATTTAGCATTTCCTGCTCTATTCTAGCATATCAGATCAAGGCTTTCTAAACTGTTGGAAAACAGATAAACTGAGGGCGAGCCTTTTTAGTAGCAGTAGGTGGTACTCTGCTAATTAAAGACCATAAAGTAGGAGGGACTATCTTGCTAATTTCCCACACAAGCTGAAAGGAAACAGGAAGGTTTTAGAAGCTGTCAGTGGCAGGGGTGTGAGCCTTCATCCTGAGGATGTTCTCTGTTACACTTGTAGTACTACACATGCTTCAGAAATGTCTCTGAAGTTTTGCTTGGGCACAAAAATCCCCTCATCTTAACTTCTCTGAAGGATCAGGCCCCAAGGTCATTTGTGGCTGCAGCTGCCACCTACAACCAACCCTTGCAACCCTATAAAACTACCTTGATTTGCCAGAACCCTCAATTTGGGAATTTTACCTTAATATCAAATATCTTTCTTTACTCGCTTCTGAAAATTCCATCGCTCAAATCAGCCAGAATTTGTCTCCCTTTGTCTTAATGCTTTAAAAGCACAACACAGTGATTATTTCTGTTTCTGATGTGCTAACATTTGCTTAGCATTAACAGCAAATATTTGCCAAGATATAAAAAGCACCCAATCCCCTGCCCCCGCCCCCAACCATTCTCCTCCGCTGGAAACATATGTTGGTAATGAGGGATAAATAAAAGGTAATTAAAGCCATCACACTTAGCAGTGAGATATTTTTAAATAATCCTTAGCAGTGGGTAGCGCATTAGGGCAGCTTCGCTGGAAATAATGGAAGAGTCCAGAACATAAAGTAGAAAACAAGTAGAAAACACAAAAAGGCCAAACTTTGTACTCTCTTAACTGTTGCTATAGGGTTGGAAGTAGGGTAATTTGCCTCGTATATATATATACATACATCTATATATACACATATGGGAATGTCTGTATTGTGGTGCAGTGTAGATATAACCCAAGCAGCTCTGGTTTGCCAGGAACATTTCTCCTGCAGTAGCAGCTCAGCATGGGCTAATTTACCCTGCCGAGAAGGGCAAAACAGCAAATGGTGAGAAAGCAGCCAGTGAAAAATGCTTTTTTCCCTCCCTACAGCTTCAGCTGAGTGCTTTGCACAGCGCTCGGCCTCACATCCAGATGTCCGAGCATCATTCCGTGCTGAGCTCCAGCAACAGCAGATTGGAAAAGCTTTGAAATCCTGGATGATTTGCCAGTGGAGCGAGGAGAAAGGAGGTGGAAAAACTGGTGGAAAAGAGAGGACCACGTGGGCAGACACTTGCAAGTCCACACTGAATATAAAGCAAGGCTCAGGCATTGGGTGGGAATTCCACATCCATTCGTCATGCAAACCTCTTCCTCTTAGCACGTCTGACACTTCAATTAAAATCTCTGAATGCTTTTTCTGGCTATTCTTAGCTATTTTCTTTGCTATTCCCACCCTTAAAAGTCTGGCATTTCAAGCATGTTGTTCTAAGGCTCAGGACTAAATTCAGTGCTTTTGAAGTAATATGGGAAGGGGGATGTGAGCCTTCATCCAAATACTTGGACAGAAATTAGCTTACTCAAGCTAAAAAATTCCTGTTACTGGTAGTGGCACAAGTCCTTGGGTGTTAGAAAGCAGAGCTCCATTTTAGAGGGGTTAGACTAGATGATTTTTCAAGGTCCCTTCCAGTCTCTAACATTCTGTGATTCTGATTCTGTGAACCATTAGCAAGCCAGGGATCTCTGCCTGGAACATGTACCAGCAGAGAAATGGTCATGCAACTTGGCTGAGACACAAAGCAACGTCCAATATTTCATCTGGCTGGGTTAAGTGTCTGTGCACCAGCCTGGTAGGTGTTAGATCAGAGATAAAGCATCTTTTAGCTTGCAGAAGAGGAGACTGAGGGGAGACCTCATTAATGTTTATAAATATATAAAGGGGGAGTGTCAGGAAGATGGAGCCAGGCTCTTCTCGGTGACAAACAATGATAAGACAAGGGGTAACGGGTACAAACTGGAACACAGGAGGTTCCACTTAAATATGAGAAGAAACTTCTTCTCAGTGAGGGTAACAGGACACTGGAACAGGCTGCCCAGGGAGGTTGTGGAGTCTCCTTCTCTGGAGACATTCAAAACCCACCTGGATGCTTTCCTGTGTAACCTCATCTAGGTGTTCCTGCTCCGGCAGGGGGGTTGGACTAGATGATCTTTTGAGGTCCCTTCCAATCCCTGACATTCTGTGATTCTGTGATTCTATTCTAACAAATAAATAAAGTTCATGGGGTCTTTCGTGTAAGTGTGGGCGGTAAATAATTAGAAGCTGTAGGGCCATAGCCCTACTGAACAAAATGTAGTGTCTGGAAATCTGCTTCAGGAAGGTTAGGATCAAAGCAAAAGAACCTGGGAGAAGCACTTTGATAACATATAACTGATTATTATGTCTTTGTTCAGGCTGAGCCCTGAGCCTCAACTGTCCCCATCCTCCTACCTATCCCTGTGAGTTAAAACTTATTTATTTAAGAAGTCTTTGATGGGCCTTATCACTCAAACTTCCAGCGCTGGCAAGACTTTAAAGCAAGCATTTGTCATCATGTGCAACCTTTATGCACTTTGTGTAATAACAGATATACAAGCAGGGCATAATCATTTACAGGCATGTGCTGCTTTCAAGCCTTCCTCTTCTTCACTGCACTCCAAAGTGATGCAAACCCTGTTACCCTGCTAGTATTTGTGCTTCACCACACGAGAGTGTCTTCTGAACCACAGGCTATCTCTATTTTTTGTGCATTGTAGTTTTCTCAGCATACAGGTGCTAAAAGAACCAACGCTTAAGACAATATCTCAGAGCATCAGTTGTCTCCATGGTTGTATTTTGTCACTAGCTTGGGTTACAACCCAGCAGGGCATGACTTGCTCAAGGAAATCAAGCATCCAGACAGCAGCTACACTGCTTGTTTTGTCTGAAACCCAGGTCTGACTCCTTCTCATGAGGATGCAGAAAGTGCCTTTGACCCACCGCTATGCATCTGGCACTGGAACATAATTTCTGTGAAGTTTCTGTTCCAAAAAATCATGACCATGGCTCCTAGACATCAATTTGTGCCCCTGTGCAAGAGCTTGGTTCAGAGGAACTGCAATGTGAGTAAGAGGAAGATCTGCAACTCTCATCCACAGAAAAAAACTCATGATTTCCAGCTTTTTGTAGCCCCTGGATGTGGCTGCACAGTCACAGACCCAGTGACTTTGCTGGGAAAACCTCTGCCTTGGGCTAGGCTGTAGAGAAGGTAGCAGGGTAAGGTTTTTATCTAGAAAGGAATTTTGCTGGACAATCTTTTTTTATTATTTCTTATAGATGTCATCATAGCAGATGATGCGATACAAAGAAGATAATCTTGTGAGAACATTGAACTTGGCCTTTTTCTGCTGTGAGATGTTATCATGTCACTATCACTGAAACCAAATATGCAGATACTTCTCTAATTTTAAACTATTGTAATAGTACATGTGGTTCCTCTGTACTGTTTGTACCAGGGGATTTTAAAGAGGAAGATGAATGAATCAGGTGAGACCACCTGAGAAGAGAGATCGTTCTTCCCTTGGGCAAATAAATTATCCTGCTGAAAAAGAGAAACTTCTAGAAACTGGAGGGGTTGGCAGAGGTAAAAGAGCTCTTAAAAGTGGAAGGATCAGACTGTTATGTCTTAAAAATGACAAAAATTGTTCAGGGAACTAGAGGAAACTCTGCATTTTGCTTCAATTATAAAAGGTGGGCTAAAGCTTGACAAAAGCCATGCTTGGAATCCAGCTTGACCACCTTTTGCAAGGACACAGTGGGTACACAGGTATTTGTTCATAAACTTTAAAATTTATATTCTATTATGTCTAATAACTTCCAGTTTTCCCCTTTTCAAAGTTCCTTGTTTTAGTTTATGCTCTAATAAAAACAGTCCTTTGGCCTTCATGGGGGAGTTCAGTTCCAAGAAGAAGGTCTCTTGTCAGACTCAAAGCTTAAAGCTGCAACAAGAGTACTTCTCAAGTTTATAAAAAACATATTTTAATGCTGTTGTAGGTAAGAGTTTTCCAGCCACCCACGTGAGTTAAAAGTTCAAGCTCCTCTGAGCTGTGATTCTGGCCAAACTTTAGAGTAGTACATTTTTATTAATATAATATTTATTTAGTTCTGGACAATCTCTTGGGTATAATTAACCTCTGAACAGTTTGTGAGCAAAAACTAATACTTACTTAATTAAATAAATTAATAATTAAATAAAGAAGAATGAAATAAATATTAAATAAATAAATTATGATGAAATAAATCTGGCCTCTGATCTCAGAAACAGAAGAGCTGAGGCAAAACCCTGTAAATAGGTGTGGTTCCATGAATTTCAAGTGGTATTGAAATTTTTACTTGTATGCAAGTGTTGACAAATACATTTTCAGGGTTATATGGGAAATTAGAAACTACTTTACTGTCAGGGATTCCCATTGTATTCTCTTTGGTTTGTTTCTTTGTTTAGGAAGTGAAAGAGAGTTATAAGGTGCCATGAACCTAAACCCAGCTTCCTCCATAAAAGGTATTTTTGGTCATTCCCCAGCTTGGGGTTTTATACCTAAACTTACATTGGTTCTAGAACTGTCTGTAAATCCCTCTAAAGATATATGGTACATATACATTGGTGACATTTTTCTTCAAACCAATGAGGCTGGGATGAAGCTGGTGGGAACTAGATTTTATGTAATTCTTCACACTCCTCTCTTCATCTCTCTTCTGTGTTTTACAGGTCTTTTTGCCAATATCTACAGCTTCATTTTTCCACCACACTAGGTGAACTGTTTCTATGTACTTAGAATCATAGAATCATAGAATTGTCAGGGTTGGAAGGGACCTTCAAGATCATCCAGTCCCAACCCCCCTGCCATGGGCAGGGACACCTCCCACTACATCAGTTGCTCACAGCCCCAGCCAGCCTGGCCTTCCAAATGTCCAGGGATGGGGCTTCCAGCCCCTCTCTGGGCAACCTGGGCCAGTGTCTCCCCACCCTCCTGGGGAAGAACTTCCTAATGTCTCATCTCAATCTTCCCACCTCTAGTTTTGACCCATTCCCCCCAGTCCTATCCCTACTCAACACCCTAAAAAGTCCCTCCCCAGCTTTCTTGTAGGCTCTCAAGAGAGCTGTTAGAAATATACTACTTACTGTAAAGATATTGAGAAGATTAAACCCAATTTGAGAACATTAAAAGATTTTCAGAAATGAGGTCCTGCCTGGCTACCATGTGTACCAGGACAACAGCAAACGTTGAACTGCCTGAAATTTGGAAGCCACAGTGAGCTCTGGAATTTGATTTTAAGCCCCACTCTTGTCTTGTGGTGAAGTCATCTATTCAAAAGTTTTTCTTAATCAACAAATAAAAACCTTCTCAAAAGGAGAAAAGTGTTAAAGTGAGTAAGGGCATTAACATTTCCCGTAAAGAGCCACAAATGATGGGTTTTATTTAGATCACCGAAAGAAGCAATCAGATGGGAGATAAGAAAAAAAAAATTAAAGAGAAAGGTTATCCTGAGGTCTGTACTTATGTCACAACACAAAGTCATGGTGACATTCAATGTAATAAGAAATTACAAAAGGAAATACTTTTTTCAAAACAGCATGTACCTAAAATTTATGTCCTTAGAAGATGTATTAGACAGGAATATTTTAGAGATTGCAGCAAATTCCAACAAGGGTTGGAAAATTGTCTGCACGGCATAAAACCTCAGAAATACAGAAGGATAATATACTTTTTTAAGAGTGATTTTAAACCATCTACTTCAGAGCTTAATTAAAATTTCAGTTATTAGCCAGCTGGAAGGGTCTGACACCTGCCTCTTATCACTAAAACCACTAATGCCTCAGCCACTGTGGATTTTTAATTAAGGATTACACTTCAGAGCATGGTTATTAGAGACCAGGGTACAGAATATACTTGAAATTTAGAGCTACATTAGAGATTGCTATTTGCTTATTGCTTTCCTTTGTAAAGGTATCAGGTATTTGTAAAATCTCTACATTTCTCTTTACAGACACCCTGACAGACTGTTCTCCCTCCATTCAAACCCATCCTACACAGATTCCCATCTCATTTCTTCTTCCATTCAAATTATGCTGCTCCACCCTTCATCAGCAATTTTTCTGGTCCTTTTCAAACAACCTTTCCTGGGCTGCATGAAGAGCAGCGTGGCCAGCAGGTCAAGGGAGGGGATTCTCCCCCTCTACTCCACCCTCGTGAGACCCCACCTGGAGCTCTGCGTCCAGTTCTGGAGCCCCTAGGACAAGAAAGATCTGGAAGTGCTGGAACGTGTCNCCTTCCACCTCTTCATCTGAGCAATGGGGGAATTAGCAAAGGGAGGAGTAAAAGCCCTTTTTGGTGGTTAGCTCTTTCATACAACATTGAGTTACGATCTCAAAATAATTTGTTACTTGGTGGCATTGATACATGCAAATTTACAGGATAAAAAAAAAATGCACATAATGCCAAGGAGAGCACTGATCACGCCATAGATAAACTCCATTAATTATTAAAATAATCACCAATATGTACATACTGCTACCATCACAGCAGCCTGTTAGTCTTATACCATGACATATTATGGGAGTTCCTGTACAAGATAGATGCACCTCTGTGTAGAATCTGTCATATCTGAAGGAAAACTCTGTCATAATACCTCTTTTGAAGCACAAAATCCAAGACAGCTCTAATGTTTTTTTTATTCAGTACAAGAATAAAATGAAGTTCTTTCAGCTCAGCCATCCTGTTGGCTATTAACTGTGCCCGTGGCACTCTGGTTAGGAAGAAAATAGCTGGTGAGACACCACAGTAATGCAAAAATGAGTTGCCTGAAGGAGTGATCACTTAGGAGGGAGCTAAGATAACAGGCTTCACTGCTTTTATTACTCCAACCAGTCTCCCACATGAAACGAGCTCCTTAGCAGCACACCATTGTTCTCGGACTATTTCTGAGGCCAATTCTTAAGTTAGCATGTAATGACCTTGACTTTTGAAATCTCCTTGTTACTTTTTCCACCACTACATCCTGGTGTGGAGAAAACAAAGAGAGAGATGCATTTCAATCCGTCCTCTTTCCTGCGTCCTGGCTTTGGAAGTCCTCTTTATATAATTAAGAGCAACTTTTAAAGTGCTTTTCAAAATAGGAATTAGCATCAACGGTATTTATGAAAATCCATGCAGATTATCTCCTTATAGTGTTCACACTCACTGGGCTGGAATAAGATGTGAACTCACTAATTTTGGGATGATTTCTGGTGCTTGCTCACTTTAATAAGATGCTGGAAAAGTTTTATATTTAATTTGCGCAAATTGGACTCGGTAATTTTCCTCCACTTAATAATTTTATCATAACTTGGGGATTTTTCCTCGTTTTTGAAAGAATGAGACAAGGACATCAAAAGAAAATAACTGTGAAACTGTGGTTCACTGCATAACAACACCATCAGCTCACTGTCTGATTGCAATCAGAACACTTGGTCACACTACACACATTTTTTTTGTGTTTACCATGCACAGAGAAGCATTTTTCCAACACCAAATACAACAGTTTCATCAGAAATATCTATGTGTATGGGATGGTATAGAGATATGCACCACTCTCTGATGTAGCCTGAGAATCAGAAATGATCTTGCTGGTGTGGACCTCAGATACTCTTCTGAATTGAGAGATGGTATCTGTTAATGTGGGACCAGACCTTGGCCAAGACAACTTGTAGGACCTATTTAGATGTAAATCGGGTACCCTGTTTACCATGTACTGTACACATATCCACATATCTATGTATATATAAGTAATATGTATAAGTACACATACATATGTATATGCATATGCTCAAACACACAGATACTGAATTCCAGTATCTACCCCGCACAGTAATTCCCTTTGTATGACAAAAAACCCACTAAATTGAATTTGTTCAGTTATTATGACACTATGAACACTGTATTTTCCTCTTTTATTAGACTGATGGATAGATTTCTTTTTTTTTCTCCTGCAAGCACCTTCATAAGAAGTTTTCATTAATAAAAAGAATTTCTTAATACTATTTTAAAAAGAACTTGTGTGTTCACTCTTTGCTTTTCATGAAGCATGTAATTCTGACAGAAAGTGAATAAGCATAATATCCTAGAATACCTATTATCATAGATTAGTTTTGCCAGAGTAAAAAGGTAGGGAAGGAAAACAAAAATATTTGTCTATGTATCTGTGCACTTAAAGGTCTCAAGTTCTATGAAGATGTATTGTTTTCATTAGGACAGATTTCTGAGGTTATATATATATAGCTCTGAAAATGCTGTGTTAATTATTGGCACTACAGTAGTGCTCAAATGGGGAACAAATTGGAATATAATACATGCAATATTCCAAGATAAACACTTCAGGAAACATATTTGATGTGTTAACGTAGTAACATTGCTTAGCAAAGAATATATTTAATAATCTGAGAGATGTGTGTGGGGGTTAAGGTTTGGTTTGGTGTTGTCTTTTTTAAGCAGAGAAATGAAAAGGAACTAAAACTTTCTCATTTCTCCAACAATAGCCATTTCCATCCTTAACCCTGGAACTGCACGGCCTCAGAAAAGAATAAATAATTTACCCACAAAGCAGACAGGCTCGAGCTGGCTCTGCCAGTGCTCAGCTCAGGATGGAACTGTAGAGAAGCTGGAGCAAAGCCCAACTGCACAGAAACTGCTGCATTGCATATGGGTGACACACTCGCTCCATCTCCACCAAACCAACCACCCCCTTGCCCCTTCCTGCACTTGATCCCCTTCTCCATGTGCAGGAAAATTAAATATAAACCAATATATGAAGTACAATAGCTATTTCATGCTTTTCTTTTAAAGGAAAACTTACAGATCGCTGTAGACAAGGCCATAAATCTGTGCTGTGCTGTGGTGATAGATTCCTCTCAGGATAATTAAAAGCAGGATCACAACAAAAGCTGGAAGCCCCCAACTCAAAAGGAAGTACAGCAGATAGCGCCGCTCCGTGTGCTCGTCATTCATCACCAGGACGTACCAGAAATTAACAGCCTGCAGAATAAAGCAGAATATTACTCAGTGGACTTGGTGGGTGATTCGCTATCCCCCCAAAAAAAATCACTCCCAAAGTCATAATACAGCATATTTCTGCCCCAGCATATCTGTATATACAAACATTTTTCAATGTAAATATTTTGTTCTCATTTTCTTCTCTTGAGTAATCAAAAGAGACTGATTATAAAAGAAGTATGCTTATTTATATAACTGTTAGATTTGGCTTTAGACTATCAAAGGGGAAGGGACACGCTGTTTAGGAGAAAACACAATTTTTCCAGTGCAAAAATAGCTTTGTGGTGCAGTGGTAGCTTTCTTCTTGGATTTCTGTGCCTTCACAGAAAAGATTCTCATGTAATATTGCTAAATCTGGTCTGTATTGAGTATTTTTATACTATTGTTCAGCCCTGTGTATCTTGTAGGAAAAGCACTAACCTCCTTCAACGGTTCTGACTGTGGTCCAGTTCTGGGCTCACCAGTGCAACAGGGACATGGAAAGAGCCCAGCAAAAGGCCATGAAGATGGTTAAGGGGTGGACCAGGCTGAGAGAGATGGGACTGTTCAGCCTGGAGAAGAGGAGGCTCAGGGGGATCTTATCCATGTGTATAAATACCTGATGGGAGGAGCGATGAAGAGGGAGCTGGATCCTCCTCGGTGGTGCCCAATGCAGGGCAAGAGGCAATGGGCACAAACTAATATACATGAAATTCCATCTGAACATAAGAAAAAGCTTTTTTACTGGGAGGGTGGTCAAACACAGGGCCAAGAGGTCCAGGCAAGTCGTGGAATCTCTATCATTAGAGATAATCAAAACCTAACTGAACATGGTCCAGGGCAACCTGCCTTGGCTGACCCTGCTTAAGCCCAGGTGATGCCCCTGAGTCTTCAAAAATGCAAATAAGTAAATGGAAATTGATGCATCTCTACAACAATCCATGTCTTCTTATGATCAACTTATCACCAAACAGTATAACTAAGAATTTTAAACCCATATATGAATCAAAATGAGGAAGTGGAATTCTCAAAAGAAGTGTTGGTATGAGTAAGGAAACCCTTCAAGTAAAACAAAATACTTCAGAGTTTTACTTGGATCTTCACATTTTCTTTAAGTGGTTAATAGTAGAAACACTTTTCCTATGTGCTGAGCATTTATTTATGCACACATTACTACTTTCTAACACCTAAACTATACATGATAAATAGTATAATAAAAACATACAAAAGATACCTAATAAGAGTATAATTAAAATATGTTTTACAAATATTTCTTCACTTCAAGCATACTATACCAGCTACAGCTCTGCATGTTATATAATTGTCTCTGGCCTTTTATATGGGGTGAATAAGGGATTAATTTTGCCTTTTTTTGACGGGAGGGCACCTAATTCAACCCAGCCATGACAGTCAATGGAGAGAACAAAGACATCTTCAGGCACTCATTGATCCTCACCCAATCATACCCATCTCTCTCCATTGCCTATGCAGGGATTTAATATAATAATGTTGATTTATACACTTAATTTGCAGCTGTCTGTTGTTAGGATAGGTGAAATCCATATATAGTGACATGACGATTGCAAAGTGATTATTTGTGTTTGTGAAGTCCTGCAGATTCCCCTCGGCCAAGGGTTTGTCTAATAGTTTGTTCAGGCAGAGTGAATCTTCACAATCAAGTACTTAATTAGTGGTTTGTGGATTCCTTATGTAAGCCTCATCAGTTAATTATCATTACCAGTTCTCTTCTGTGATTTATATAGCATGAATATACAACTTTCTACCATGAAACATAAAGCATGTTGCATACACTAACAACTCATTTTTAAAAAAATAAATTATTAATCTAGGAACCATTTTAAATGCTCCCTTAGGGGATGACATTTTAAAAATACGTCCAGTGTATGTAATTATGGTAATTATAAAGTAATTATGATGGTCTCTTTTTTTAATTTTCATTTTTTAATATTATTTTCATTTGGTGATTGTTGTGATGTGAACAAAGGCAAAGTTTGTTTTCCTTAGAAGAACACAGGAAAATCCTACCACATAATTGTAACTGTTCTCTGTAGGTTGAAAGAATGCATAAAAACTATTAATTCCATTGTTGGATGTTCATGGGAAGAAAACATTTAACGGATGGAAACTGTATTTTGGGAAAAAAATAAAAATTAAAAAAAATAAAAATAAAAAATCTGGAGATTTGGTTGTTCTTCTACACTGCCCTTTTCTCTCTTAACTTTTACACGGGATTGAAAACCCGTTCAAGATTCTGTCTGTCACCTTATGCCAATAAACATTTTTCAAACCACATGCCCTTGCAGCCCTGACCAGGCTATGCTTCCCTGTGAGCATTTCCAGACAGCAAAATCCTTGGGTTGATTTATTCCATCATGCTCGGGGACTGTTGGTTCTGCTAATTCTGACAATCTGTTGAGCGCTGTTCTCAGTCATCCAAGAAATCGTACCCCGTGTCCTTGCTCTGTGTTTGTTTAGCCATATTTACCTATTTTGCCTCATTTATCACAGAAGAACACTCTTAACAGCAGTGCTGCTGCAGAGATGTAAGAGGGTTTTGGACAGTTCACCATTCCCAGCATGGTGACATTTCTGCCTTGATAATCCTAACTTCTCATCTCCAACCTCTGTTGATGTTCCAAAATTTAATCAATGGAGTACAAATCGTGGAGCTAATTTTAGCAAATCCTTCCCTGTTGCCACGCTGCAGCAATAACCCGTTCTACAGCAGAATAAAACATCCAGTCCATTCCCCAGCTGCTCAGGTGGAAGAACAAATGTACAAGTTGTGATTGTTCTGATGTAGAATGCAAAACAATTAGGTATTCAAATAGCACTCTCATGAGACAATGAGACCTTCAGCGAAGCATTTTTCCTTGAAAATGAAGCAATTAATTGAAATTACCCTACCAAAACTGAGGTGTTTATTTCTTTAGTTATTTACTCATTTTGCTTTAGTGATAACCTGTGGATATCTGGTAAACATTTGCTGCAATACTTTAAATAAAGTCTTTCCCAAGTCAATGGGAAAACTTTTTCCCCTCTTCTTCTTCTTTCTTCTTCCTCTTCTTCTTCTTCTTCCTCTCCTGAATGGTCACAGCTTTCATTTTCAGAATGCTTGCAAGTTTTCATATAGTTCCTTTTTCAAAGCTGTTAAGCAGTCCATATATCATTCTTAAAAATAAGCATTAAGCTTATAGTAAGAGAATTACTTGTCTCACAAGCCTGCAAAATTAAGGTGCCATTAAACCCACAAAGGAGGCAGATTCAGGTATGGGTGACAGCAAGCCCATGACATTCACTCTGGTTTGCTTATTGAACTGCCACTTTTGCTGTTGATTTACTCCACTGTAGCAATATCTCAAAAAAATACAAAGAATCCACCTTTTCCCCAGAATATCTCTCACATTTTCCCAAAGTAATTTTACTCTAGGTCAGAACTGGCAATTGAGCATGGCACAATTAATTTGTTTTTCCATGAAAGATAGCTTTTAACTTCTTCTGTATCTTTTTTTTTTTGGCAACAAGTTAGAAAATGATGAAAGAAGAGAATTATTTTTCCTGATAAATGGTTGTCATGCTACAGATTTGTTGTGGAAGGACAACAGAATACAGAAAGACATCCCTAGTGTGTGCTCCTAAGATAAAAAGTGCATTTGAAAAATACAGTATAAGTTTTTATGAAGGGACCATTGTTAGGATGAAGAATTCTAAATTCCAGACATCAGAATAAGTCAATTATTTCAGGCAAAGCTCACTCTGTGGGCACAGAGTCATTAGCACCTTGCTCACTCCTTTCCTTCTGCACTCACCTCATCCTTAATAAACTGGGTACTGATTTCAATATTCTGCAACTTTCAGAAATCTCCCTATAAAAGCCAAGAAATAATTCAATACGAAGGGACAGGAGCAATCAGACAAGCAAGGACCATTTGATGTGGCCTTTGTTTTGACTCTGAAAATGGACCAGGGGATCTCTGAGGTCCTTTACATTCCTGCATTTCACTCAATATATGGATAGTGTCTATGTTTGTAGTACAAATACTGACACTGAATGTCAGACTATAGATAAAGGAAGATAAAAGTGGAGAAAAGAATTAGAATAAAAGCCACAGATGTTTTTATTGTTGTTGTAACCACTATCAAAATATGATAAAATGCTCTGTATAATTACTATACCTAGCTATACACAGAAGATGGAAAGATTAGGACAGAAAGTTAAGGAAATTGTCCTAGAGTCTAGAAAATTAAGATCTTTCATCTGAACTATAGACCTGAATCTATATAGATCCAACTGCACTGTTAAATCTGTGCACTAAATTACTTGGAAGTTTCTCCACCAACTTTTGATCACTGTAAATTGTCTGGATTTTCTGGATGTTTCAGTTCCACACATCTGCATCATGCTTGGGCTTGATTATTGCCTTCACCCACTTCTATATGCAGTGGTTGAGATTCACACTAGCACTGTATAAAGTGGGCTGGTGACCAAGCACAAGCTCTACCCTGCACAGCCTCACAGAGGGAAGAGTGACTGCATGAGGGATGCAGAATCTGTTTGCATACTTTTGCTGTTTTCCAGACAGAAATATCCCATTCAAGTATAAATACATTACTAATTCTGCCTTCCAAAGTATACCATGCTGAGAAACACGAATGTTTATTTCCCACATAGCAGTAGCATCTAGACTTCCCCAATCATCCTGGTTTTCCCTTGGATCCACAAGCTTTTCTAATACTGTCATGAGGACCAGCTCAACCACAGAGATGTTCCCAGCACTCCTTCAGTGCCCTGGCATCGCTTCCTCACTCTGCTGTGAGAAATATAAATTCAGGACCTATTCTCCGTCAAGAGGAGTAAATTGCAGCTGAGGGCTGGGTTGATCTATGTTTCATATTATTTCTTTCCTTTCAGGTCTTTCAAACTCGAGGAGTTATTCACAGCTGAAGAACTGCACCTACAAAAAGAGGCAACTCCCTTTATTCTGGGTTTTACTCCTGAGAGCTCTTGCCACCTCACCACTCATCAGGCTGTCAAGATTCCCTCTCCAGCACCTTTGTCATGAAGAGTCTTCATGACTAACACAAGCCTGAGGCTCCACTAAATTCAATGGCACATGTGAGTTCTTAGGTCTGCTCCAACAAAAATAACAATGGATTTCAACTACAGCCACGAAAATGACCAACTGTTAACAGCCACACAATTTTTTGTCCTTTTGGGTGACTCATCCTTGAAAGAGAAAGCATTTGAAACAGGAATCCTTAATGTAATGTAAGATGGGGAGGATGGGAAGATGAAAACACCATCAAACACCGAGCAGCCAAAACATGAGATATCCCAGTAAAAACTGCACCTGAAGAGATTGTTTGTCCAAAACAGTAAATATTCAAGAGATCTGAAGCTTCAAAAGACCTGAAGAGAGTTAGGAATGAAGTGAATCAGCAGCTGTGGAGAAGAAGATAATTTACAGCTCACAAAATAATTGAGTTTAGGTAACCTAAGAGAAAGTCACAAGCCAAGGCAGGTGAAGGAGAAGTGCAGCAGAAAAATTTCTGTATGGAGACAGCAGAAAGTAACATCCTCTGGCGAGAATATTTAATTGTGTCAACCTTATAAATTCAGGAAACACAACAAGAATAAAAAGAGTTTTAGTATCACTAGGATAGGGCAGTTTAGATCTCTCTGCTCCATTTTTACAAGCTATTGTAGCAGTGGTGCACATGGCAGATCATCTACTTATACCTTGCTAAGACCAACAAAAGGGGTGGAGCTGCTAGAGAAGGTCCTCAGTGAAAGTGAGACTGACATAATCCCAGGAAAATGCCACATACCACACGAATGTCACTGGGAGACAAAGTTGTATCTAGATACAGCCTAATTTGCAATTCTTGGTTGTGGTTTGACAACCTGCATGTTGGAGGATTTGTATGGAGCTGCATGAGTAAAGCTGTATGCTATAATAAATGTGCTGTGGACAAATCCTATTGAAATGACAGACAAATAAATGGCATAATTCATGGACTAGTGCTAAATATACATTTCTAGATGAGGGTAAGATAATGTATTTTGAAAAAAAAAACCCACAACTTGCTTTTTTGACTACTTCAAACTGGTAATTTTCCATAACAAGTTTGATTGTTCATGGTCTCCCATATTAGTTCAATTGTTTTTTGCACCATTTACTGTTCTATAATCTGTCAAAAAAACAACGAAGCTGGGGAAGGGTCTAGAGCAGGAGTATAGTGAGGAGCAGCTGAGGGACGTGGGGGTGTTGAGCCTGGAGAAAAGGAGGCTCAGGGGAGACCTTCTGGCTCTCAACTCCCTAAAAGGAGGTTGGAGTCAGGTGGGGTCGGGCTCTTCTCCCAAGGAACAAACAACAGGACAAGAGGAAAAGGCCTCAAGTTGCACCAGGGCAGGTTTAGATTGGACATAAGGAAAAACATCTTCCCCAAAAGGGCTGTGAAGGGCTGTGCCAGGCTGGGCAGGGCAGTGGTGGAGTCCCCATCCCTGGGGGGGTTTCCAAGTCATGGAGATGTGGTGCTGAGGGACATGGGTTAGTGGTGCCCTGGCAGGGATGGGTTAAGGGTTGAACTTGATGATCTTAAATCTTTTCCAACCAAAATGATTCTACGATTCTATGAAAACTCTGGCAATATTTATGTATGTATGCACTCCTTATTTTAATGCAAAATTATGAAGGCATGTTTGTTGTGTTATACAGATCTAATGATTAAAATGCCACTGACTGAAAAAATATGCTGTAGTTCACACTTAAGTTGCACCTGTAAGAGACTGTTTCAAAAGACCCAATATAAGGTTTATGAAAGCTATTAATTCTAATAAAAACAGTGTTTCAGTGCTTTGAGACAGTAACTTCTGCAGGGTGAAGTGAAATGTGGAAATTCTTATGCAGTTGTAATGGATATTAGTGGAAATATTCTTTATAGGGTTTGAATATTTACCCTTGGTGCTGTGACAATGTGGTTTAATAAAGACCATCTCTCCAGTAGCACTGAATTGCAGAGATAATACATATATTAGAGTAAAAGAGAAACCCAGTCTAAGTATCAGTTACTTCTACAGAGGTTTTGGGGAAGGGGTGAAAGAGACCAACCTGAATAAGCATCCAGCTGAACTGGCAGAGGTAAAGGTAATGGGTAACTGATGCCAGGGCAGAGCAGCTTTCCTCTGAGAGATGTTGGCTCATGTAAGCAGAGGCCAGAAATGAAATCTGCAGGGAGAAAATTAATATTGGAATTAAACAGCATTCATTTAATAACAATAATAAGAAAAAAGTCATCTTCAGTTTGGAAGTAAAAGATAGACTCAGTTACTGTTCCAGAGACTCCAGAGACATACCTTGGACATTTAATATTCACTTGAAATGAGTGACCCTTTAACACTGTCAGCCACAAAAGCAGCTTTGAACTTTTTGCAGACAATCTAGAATCCATTACATCCATATCTGAAAAGACTACAGAGAGTCTTAGTGTTTGTTGTTTAATATTACTCCCCAATACTAACTGCCATGCAGCATTAGACACCAGCTTTGTAACTGTGGGTGGGGATTTTTCCTCCATAAAACAGAAAAATAAGTTATTTCTGATGTCAGTAAGGTCAGAAATTTCAACAAGTAAAGAAATTTATACTCTTCTGACTGTCAGACCTGTAGCAATATTATACCTACCACATAAGACAGTAACACTGGACAAAAGGGAGGCGATGTTTCTTCTGCTGCCCAAGAGCAGACCAGGATTCCACAGTCACAAAACATATTTTTTTTACCAAATCTCCCAGGACTGACCACAGATTGGCTGGATAAGTAGCCAGTGCATTATCTGAGCAATAATGTTATTCCAATTTTGCAACAAACACTGCTAAACCATTTCAACACACCTAAGAAACCTTTAGCTCTGTCTTCTGTGAATTTCTTTGGAGAGGAAATAAATCTACAAGGGGACTTCAATAAACTGTTCACATAAAGAAAGGCTCAATTTACCTTCTCTGCAGTAACTGGTGATTTTTCCTTTCCCTTTTGAGGAATATTACCACTATTTTGACCAACAGCCCATTGACTTGTTAGTGATAGCAATTTGTGTGTTATGTATCCAGAATCAGGAGATGGAATAAGGAAGGGAGTTAAAGTCTACCAAGTGATTTGGCATTGACCTGGACATTGTATTTACAACAAAAATAGGTGTATGGTATTGGATAACTCTTAAGCAGGCTCCTTACTACAAAAATAACCTTATAAAGGCAGGGTCTGTACATGTATATGCCCCTGCTCACTGCAGGGGCGTTGGACTAGATGAGCTTTGAAGGTCCATTCCAACCCAATGCATTCCATGATTCTGTATTGATAGTTACACAGTGGAACCTTACCATGAAATGGAAGAATAAGAATGAGCAACTGGACAACAAGTGGACTAAAAGCAACTATGAGATGCATTTCATTATCTAAAGGAGAAAACATAATTTTAGTATTTTATGAGGGGTTCATCTGTCTTCTGCTGGGAAATGGAACGTAACCAAGGCCACATAGCCACTCAGTCATGGAGAGGTTAGCATGCAATTTAAAACAGACAGCTCTTTGTCCAATTCTGATGCTGCTGAAACAAATGCCATGGTCTGGAGTGGGTTAAACACAACTGAAATATGTGTGCAATAGCTGTCTTCCATGAGGGATAGAAACAAGAAACGTTTGTGTAAATAACTCTAGCTCAATAAACAACATTAAATTAATAAATAATTAGTAAATAATAATTAGTAAATAACATTAGCTCAAAAAGTACCAGCAGTGCTCTTCCTAAAACTTGAGAAAATGCTGCTGCTTACAACAAGCAAAACACAACACACATCTGGGTGGAGAGGCTCCACCACCTTCTGTTCTCTGAAGGTTTGTGCCTATGTCAAGGACAGACTATTGGGCTAGAGACAGAGATAAAGAAGGGATGAAAGCACAAAAGCAGACTGACACGAATCCTGGAGACATGTTTTTTGCACATTCTGGGGTGCATGAAGAAGAGTGTGGGCAGCAGGTCAAGGGAGGTTCTCCTCCCCCTCTACTCTGCCCCAGTGAGGCCACCTCTGGAGTCCTGTGTCCAGTGCTGGGCTCCCCAGTTCCAGAGAGACAAGGAACTGCTGGAGAGAGTCCAGCAGAGGGCTACAAAGATGCTGAGGGGCCTGGAGCATCTCTGTGCCCAGGACAGGCTGAGAGCCCTGGGGCTGCTGAGCTGCACAAGAGAAGCCTCAGAGGGGATCTGATCAATGCTGATCAAGAGCTAAAGGGTGGGGGCAAGAGGCTGGGGCCAGACTCTTGTCAGTGGTGCCCAGGGACAGGACAAGGGCCAACGGGCACCAAGTGGAACCCAGGAGGTTCCATGTGAACAGGAGAAGAAAGTTGTTTGTTGTGAGGGTGTTGGAGCCTGTGCCAGGCTGCCCAGAGAGGTTGTGGAGTCTCCTTGTCTGGAGAGATTCCAAAGGGGCCTGGACACGATCCTGGTCCCCCTGCTCTGGGGGAGCTGCTGGAGCAGGGGGTTGGACCAGAGCATCTCCAGAGGGCACTTCCAACTCCACCATGCTGGGATTCTGGGATTGTGTGAATGTTGACTTGAAAGCATTCTAAATCTGTAATTAAACTATAATTTCTAGACTTTTCCTTTGTTTCAAGAAAAACAGTTTTTTGTATAACATAAAACAGAAGTGTCTCACTATGTCAATTTTCCAACCAAAACTATGCAAAGAGCCCAAATATTTGCTAAAAATGCATACCCTTCATGGATACTGACTTTTGTTGAAGAAGTTAAACAGCAATATGGGTGAAGTCACTCAGCTAAGAACTCATTGTTATTTGCATTGCTGTGCTTTAGAGAACAAAAGACTAAAAAAGGTAAAAGAGGCAAAGAGACATTTATCCATTATTTCCATATAATTGTTATCTACCTTGGGCAGAAGATACAATAAGAGTTGGATTAAAACACCAAAAAAAATGAACAGAAGGCCACAATTTGAAATTTTGGGAGAAGAAACTCTAGTTTAGCTATTCGTTGTGACAAATGCTGGCTACTTTGGTTCTCACAGCTCAAAACCAACACACCGTGAATTAGCAGAAGAACACAGAGCAGAGGCCACTGAACAGACCTTTTCCCATAATATCTGGGGCAGTTAAGGTAATTTATCAAAAAAGCACCTTCCTTAGACCTAACTGCCTCATGTCCCCTGTGTTTTGTTTAGTTTTTAGGCAATCTTTTGTAATAAAGAACCTACTACTTTGATAAGCAGAATATGCACTATATATTGGAATAAGTTGTTCCTACTTGGAACACTAAATATATATACTGGATGTGTTCCTTTTGATACTGACTGTTCAGAGCCCTTTTTACAGAGATTTGAAATATCCATTTTCAATTAATCCACCATTTGGGCCTATGCTGAGGTTACAACCTTCATCCTGGTACCTGTTAAGATGATCAGTCTTGACCCAAAATGATTTAACTAAGGGATAACAAGTGAGTTAAGTCACTCAAGTAGCAGGTTGGTGCTTTGGTTAATTTGTGTGCAACAGTTCTATGCCACATTCAAAATCACAGTCACTCACAAGGTTCCTCTTAAAAAAATGAAAAATTAAAAGTTACAAAATAAAAGGTGAGAAATTGATGCACTTCTGTTAGATTAAAACCATTTTTGACAGGGTTCTCATCTGACAATCATTTACTCCTATAATTAATCAAAGGATAATCTAATTCCTTTGTAACTAAGACAACTATCCAGCAATAACTTGAGGGAAATTAGCACCTGGGTATTCAACCTAAGCCATCAACACCAAACTATAAATGCATAAAACCAGATCATTTACAAAACTCTACGTTCCTGTTTGAAGAAGGGTATTTTTTCACCTCTGTTCCCAAGCAGTAGGCTGCCTCAGAACATCACTCCTCTGCTACTCCACAGCCACCTCCTAGTTCGCAGCCTGCACTTATTCACGGGCAATTCATATCTATTTTTTCTCCTGTTGGAAGACTCTCAGGTTAAACAGGATTTCCTCCTCCTCGGGGCTTGTGCTGTCATGAATTCACGGAAAGCAGTCGTACTCTCTGTCAGGATCCATTTTTCAAGGTCAAATAAACCAACCACTGCACAGAGCAGTGCTCTGAAGAGATGCCTGAGCTGGGCTGGACAGCAAAAGTAGTTTATCTCCATGGATAAAGCATCTGTCTGGATCAATTTGTCTTGTTTCTCCAAGTAATCCTACATACTGTGCTGTGAAATGTATCCTCACACATGTCCTGTCCTTGTGCAGACGTCTCTGCAGCTTGCACAATAATTTCATCATCCTCATCTATATTGGTGCCACTTTGATGAAAACACACACTCAGGGTTGGCTGGGGAAGAGCTGAAGAGGTCTTACAAGATTCATATCCAACAGTTTTCTTATCTCCCTATACACCACGTAAATACTTCTCATATATGGTAGTACCTTGGTGACCATCTGGTACACACAGTTTTTCTTCTCATTTCCAACCTCTTACCACAGAGATAAAGTTCTGTTGTGAGCCTACAAGTCATGACTTGTAGCTAGGACATGTTCAAGGAAATATCCCTGAATTTCACATAATTCAGTCTTCAAAGCTATTCACATCTTCATACTGACAGTGCTTCTCTACTTTCTACCACCAGCACATATTGCCTGGGCATGTTATTTTCTGTTCCTCAATCTAGCCCTTCAGGATCAGTGAAGGATCACACCTCTCTTCACTCACTTCTCTCTCTTTGCTGTCTTTTCACATTAGTCTGTCTCTGTACAAAGTCTGGAGGACAGTGATTAGTGGTGTACCACAGAGGTCAATACTGGGTCCAGTCCTGCTTAATCTTCGCTAATGACCTGGATGATGAGGTACCCTCAGCACATCTGCAGAAGACACCAAACTGAGGGGAATGGGTGATACACCAGAGGGTCATGCTGCCATCCAGAAGGACCTAAACAGGTCCTGAAGAAACTGGCTGACAGGGAACTCATGATGTTCAACAAGGAGAAGTGCAAAGTCCTGCACATGAGAAGGAGCAACCCCATGCACCAGTACCTGCTGGTGGCTACCCAGCTGGGTGGCATCTTGGCAGAAGATGCCCTGAGTGTCCTGCTGGACACCAAGCTGAACATGAACCAGTAACATGCCCTTGGTTTAATGCCATCTTCAGATATATTAGGAAGAGTGTTGCCAGCGAGTTGAGGGATATGATCCATCCCCATCTGCTCAGCACCCGGACTGCTGTGTCCAGCTCTGTGCTCCCCAGTAAAAGAGACACATGGACAAACTGGAGAGAGTCCAGCAAAGAGTCATGAAGATGATTAAGGGATGAAGCATCTCCTAAGAAGACTGAGAGAACTGGGACTGCTCAGCCTGCAGAAGAGAAGGATCAGGAGGATCTTATTACTCTATATAAAATCCTGAAAGTAGGATGCAAAGAGGATGGGGTCAGGTGGTGGTTTTAGTGATGCCTGACAGGACCAGAGGTAAGAGGCACAGACCAAATCCAAAAATATCCAGAATATCAGCACTCCCAATTACTTCTGGATTTAAGACCATATCTTATCACCCACCAACTGTTTTGAACTTGTTTGGAAAGTTCTGTATTTAAATGGTTAACATTGAGTCATCCCTTCAGAACTGTTCCACAGTGAAACTGATGAATTTGGAATATTCTGGTGAAATATTACCTTTTTTTATTTTTTTTTTACTTAAATAAGATTTTTTTTCCTTGCATTTAGTGTCAAACCATATCACATAATCTGTTCCTGGTCAGAGAATATACAACACCCAACAAAGAGGACATGTTTTTCTGTTGAAATCCATAGGTAACTGATTTACCATGTTTGCCTCAAGTTGAACCAGTCTGTATTAAGATTTTGCCCCAATTTTTCAGCCTGATGATGCAGTAAATACTAAAAAAAACATTTTACAAAGACCTGAGTGTATCAGATGCACTATGAGCCACACAACTCCTTCAAAACCACTAGGAAAACAAGAACTTTCAGCACTGATGCAGCAAATGCTAAAACCCCTAAGTCATAAGTGAGACAGAGGGTAAAAGTAAAGTAACAAAAGCAGCAAAGTTTAATCAAAACTTGATTTATAACCTTAAGACCTGCAAAAATGTTTTCACAGAGGGAGAATAAACCTGAGAGCAACAATCTTCCCTTATTGCAAGAAGTGCTGAAAAGGCAGCATGTTGTGCTGGGTGAAGAAAAAAAGGAGGAGAGCACCTTGTGATGCTCTAGAGGAAAAGCTGTGGAGAAGAGTAACCCGAGAAGATATAAAAGCATCAATCTGCAGAAAAAAATCCATACAGCTCTGGACGGGTGTGCAGAGCCAGGGCCACATCTGCTCAGAACAGTTTCACTTTCTCATCTGGGCAGGGAGCAACTTTGCCTCATAGCTGAGAAAAAAATCCTTCCTCACCAGTAGAAGTCCACAGACCAAGTAGGTGATTCCTCTAGAACACTTTGGAGTGTGCTAGTGATAAACATGCCAGTACACTTGCATCACATTTTTGTAATTTCTGTAAATTCCTGCTTTGCTGCATGAACTCATGGAGATTTAGATGTTATAGAATCATAGAATTGTCAGGGTTGGAAGGGACCTTAAAGATCATCCCGTTCCAACCCCCCTGCCATGGGCAGGGACACCTCCCACTACATCACTTGCTCACAGCCCCATCCAGCCTGGCCTTCAAAATGTCCAGGGATGGGGCTTCCACCACCTCTCTGGGCAACCTGTGCCAGTGTCTCCCCATTCCCATGGGGAAGAACTTCTTCTTAACGTCTCATCTGAATCTCCCACCTCTATTTTTGACCCATTCCCCCCAGTCCTACCACCACCCAACAGCCTCAAAAGTCCTTCCCCAGCTTTCTTGTAGCCCCCTTCAGATACTTGAAGGCTACAATAAAGTCTCCTCAGAGCCTTCTCTTCTCCAGACTGAACAACCCTTGCCTTCTTCTAGACAGAAATGTCTTCAAATATGTCTTACCAGAATGGATCCAAAAAGTGGTTATTTAATTTCACATTAAATAGCTATTTTCTCTTTTGTAAATGCTATTATTTTCTCGTAATAATTCAAAATTTATCTCTTTGTTCCATGTAGGAAAAGATTGTCTTCCTTATAGATCTTGTTTACAGGCATTTGTAATAAAAAAAGAAAACAAACCAAAGAGCCCAATCTGTCATTATATCAACCCCATCTCAAAAGGGGAATAGTATCAAAGGCATAATTATAGTGCTGTTCCTTTTGTTGGGATTAATTGCAACGAACAATGACATAGCAAAATAGGCACATTAGAACTCCCATGTCCTCACCCAACTGCTCTCTTCTGCTTTGAAATTACTTTATATGGGTAAAAAAAGGGGGTCCCTCCTTCAACACAGGGACACTGCTTAATAATAGTGCATATGAATCATGCTTTTTGTTGCTGCTCGGTAGGTCAGGACAGCACTGATGTAAGTCAAGCCTTCTTCTTGTGTTTTGTGTTCTGGTATTAAACGCCAGGACAAAAATACCAACAAAGGATGTATCCAGAAAAAAATAAAAAAATTAAAGAAAATTGCAGAGATTTAGGGACACTAACAAAAATTCTAAGTGAGTCTTCCTGGGAAAAGTAACAATACAACACACAGCATGTTTCAGAGCACGGAGGAAAAGGTTATATAACTTAGAAGGTTCAAAAATGGGTCAAAAGAAAAGTTGAATAACTTTTAAATTTCACATTTCTTCTGTACTGATGATGCTAAAATAACCAGTTAAAAGTTCCTTTGTGAATTTTCATGGATTTTGCTGGTCACTAAATTGTTCCAGCAATGACCATAATTCAGAGGGGGGTGCTTTATAACTGACACCAGAAAAATCAACCTCTGTGGCTTCAGCTTTATGTCTGGCTTCAGTTAAGTCAGTGAAAATATATATATTAAAAATTTAAGTGCCTTATAACAGCAACCCCAAAGCTTTGCTGTATAATTTGCACGCACTCCGTGTTTTAGAGGCATTTTCATGTTTATGACTTATTTGCTTAAAGTATCTTGATTACACATCAAGTGCAAACTGGCACTTTAAGAGAAGCCAAACAGCTAATTAAAAATAAAATCACTTGAAATACTGATGGTGTTATTTACAACGGTGACCCAGGGTGTTGCTCTGCAAAGATGTTTACACTTTATTAAGCAGCAGCAGGACTGGCACCCATTTTAAGCAGTGATTAGACACCAGCAACCATATGTTTGCTCCTTCTCTTTCCCCAGCTGGGCAGGGTGGCACTTGGTTTCATGATGGGTTCACTCCCTGCCCTCTTCACTTCCCATTTTTAGGCTCAGGGACTTTTTTAGCTTCCCTGAGCAAGGCAGCCAGAAGTCTGAGGGTGCAGGACAGGGGGTGGGAAGGGTCGAGGCAGAGCAGAGCAGCTCACAGATGGCTGTGCAGGAGAAAGTGGCTGTTGAGGAAAGGCTGGGGTACTTTTCACCATCCAAAAACATCTCTGACATGAATACCCAACTGAAGGGTCTCCTCTAGTGCAGTTTCTCCTCTGCTCCAATCATGCTGTCCCTTACAAAGAATGGGTTGAGTGATACTCATTGAGAATCATAGAATCATAGAATTGTCAGGGTTGGAAGGGGTCTTAAAGATCATCCTGTTCCAACCCCCCTGCCATGGGCAGGGACACCTCCCACTACATCAGTTGCTCACAGCCCCAGCCAGCCTGGCCTTCAAAATGTCCAGGGATGGGGCTTCCAGCACCTCTCTGGGCAACCTGGGCCAGTGTCTCCCCACCCTCATGGGCAAGAACTTCTTCCTAACGTCTCATCTGAATCTCCCCACCTCTACTTTTGAGCCATTCCCCCCAGTCCTACCACTGCCCGACATCCTAAAAAGTCCTTTGCAAGTTATACTTGATTTTTTTTCTGTGTATAAATAAGGGAAAATGAGGACTAAGAGACTCTTAGCAGGTCCTAACCCATTTATAGAATCATAGACTTGTTTAGGTTGTAAAGACTTTTAAGATCATCTAGTCCCACCGTTAACCCAGCACTAACTCATGTCCCTCAGCACCACATCTACACAGCTTGGAAACCCCCTCCAGGGCTGGGGACTCCACCACTGCCCTGGGCAGCCTGGGACAGCCCTTGAGGAGAAGACATTGCTTCCTCATTTCCAACCTCAACCTCCCCTGGTGCAACTTGAGGTCGTTTCCTATTGCTTGTTTCTTGGGAGAGGAGGTCAAGGCTTGTTCCTTGGGAGAAGTCCTGTTGCTTGTTCCTTGGGAGAAGAGCCTGACCCCACCTGGCTCCAACCTCCTGTCAGGGAGTTGTGCAGAGCCAGAAGGTCTCCCCTGAGCCTCCTTTTCTCCAGCCTCAACTCCCTCAGCTCCCTCAGCTGCTCCTCACCACACTCCTGCTCTAGACCCTTCCCTGGCTTCATTGGCCTTCTCTGGCCACGCTCCAGCCCCTCAAGGTCCTTCTGGGAGTGAGGGGCCCAAAACTGGCCCCAGGATTTGAGGTGTGGCCTCCCCAGTGCTGATGCAGTTTTACATACAGATCCAGAACTATGTCTATGGCACAGTATCCTATAAAAACAGTTCCTATTATCACCTCCATCAAGATCTGGGACAAAGACAGACATTGCTTTGTCACTGATCACAGAACATGAGCCTGACCTCCTGCAAGATCCTCAATAACACAACACTTTTGTTATAATGATGCAAAAAGAAGCTGGAAAAGCCTCTTTCTAAAAACCATCATGACCTACAGTCTTTTCCAGTCTCCAGTACCCAGACACAGCTCAGGGCAGTCTGAATATTCTGACTTAGTAGGTCCACTTGGTAGCTCTTCTGATGGATGTTGACTTTCTATGGTAGGATCCGCCTCATCTTGTTTTTCATCTGGAAGCTCAGATTAGACCCTGAGCAGATGAATTATCTCTAGAAGGTTCTCAAGTAGGATCTATATACTCTTAGAGGATATATAGGGAAAGACAGCTAATAATATGACCTTTCAGTTCCTCCATTTCTGGATATAGTATTTATAAAGTTCAAGTGTAAGTTTCCTGTAATAAGTGCACACAAATTTGACAGCATGACCACTTATCACCTCTAAACTGAATTTAGGACTCTACCCAGGGTCAGTAATATGTGATGTTGGGCGAGTAAAATTACTGCAAGGGAAACACATTTGGTAACTCCTGATGCCTCATGTAAATAGTTAGAAATGGTCAACACCTCATGCTGCATGGTTGATGTCCCAAACCTGTCAAGAGACATTTGAACAATGCCCCTAATAATAATCTTTAACTATTGGTCAGCCCTGAAGTGATCGTGCGGTGGGACTAGATGATCATTGTAGGTCTCTTCCAACTGGAATTGTTCTATTTTTTCTATTCACATCTAGAAATAAGATGAGAAAGATAAAATCACTCACCAGAGTCTAGATGCTGGCTGGAGTAACATGCAGCTCTCTTTCTGCCTGCATGCCTGCAGGAGATTTACCCCATATAAGAATCACACACAGGGTAGGGCAGACTCACCATAAATTGGTATCAGGGTGCCCCCTTGGTTAATATCTCAAGTATGGTAGCAGAGGTCTCCCATGCTTCTTCTCTATATGGCTAGCCAACAATGAAAAATAACTATATATCTACTTAAAAAAGAAATAGCCAAGATGTAACTACGGGCGCATAGGGCTTAACTGTGCTTCAGCAGCAAAACTTTTCCTAGAGATTAGTCGCCTTATATTTCATCTGGAGATCATCCTGAGGGGCTTTTACTTCTTCAGCTAAAACACACTAGGTTAAGCAAAGACCTCCTAGTTCAACTGCTAATGGTAATCTGAGTCAGGTTTACAGAATTAGTGGCTAAGCAGCTCAAAAAGCAGGTACACTAAAAAAGTAGAAGGCTGGTGATGGCAGGTGGTTATGGTTTTCATCAGTACCTCTGTTGGTAGGGTCCATGTTGTCTACAATCTCAAGAAAAAACAGAGGTTTGCCTATAGAAAGCAAAATCTTGACAGGACTATGGGATCTGTCTTCATTCACTGCCTGGAAGAGATGTTCTAAGATGAAGTCTGGGGTGATATTAAAGAATACTAAAGTGAAGCAATTCAAGTTTTGCCAGAAGCTTTTAACACACGAAGAGAAATTTATTTAAAACAAACCAAGGGATAATAAGGGTAAGTTCTCTAGATCTACTATTATTTGTAGCCTATGAAATTAAAGAAATGCTGGCCTTATTTAAGTATTAGTGGCAATCTATCTTCTAAATGTTAAAATAGACATTGGAGAATGACCAATTCAGTGGTAAGTACCATCTGTTGTGATATAGGTACCTTTAACTGAGGCTTTCTCTGTACAAAACACTTCATAATTAGAGCAGAAGAGATTTTCCCTCCCTAACAAAACCAGAAGAGAAAATCTTCAGATTTTGTTGTGTTAAAGGGAAAATTAACTTTCAAACCCGCAATAATCAATGTGAATTAGTAAACAGCACGGGGATATAAGAAGCAGTAAAGATGTAAGATGATTCCACTTGAAGACAGGCCTTTTTAGATGCCTATAATACAATCATCATCTGAGGTTATTAAATAGCAGTAAATAATCTCTTAGCAGTCATAGTTTATCTGTTCCGTACAGACTCACTTCATCTGTAAACAAGTGGGGGAAGCAACCGGGTCACTAGTGCTCTGAGCAATAACTTAGATTAAAAACAAATTAAAACGCATTAAATGTGCCAAAAAGATAAGGATGCCAGAACTGTGACCAATCTAAAGCAATAACATAGATTAGGTATTAAATGCAACTTCTAGCAAGCAAAGGGTATTGTAAAAATATGTTTAGAGTGTGGTTCAAGTGTTTAGAGAACTCAGAAGTTGCATCCTGCTGCCATGGGCTTTGTTCAGGGATACAGGATGAATTGCTTATTTCAAACTCAAACACAGAAACTTCCTAATCTAGCTAGAATCTGTGCTCCGTGGTGCTGCCAACATGTGAAAACAAAATGCAGAGAAAGTCACTCATTCCTAAAATAACTGTTATTTTAATTGTCTTCACCAAAACCGGCTCAAAATAAATTGATATTTATTCTGGAATAGAGCATCTCCATATGAAACTAGCCTGAAAAATTACCCTGTAATGCCTGTTTTGCTATTTTGATATTTTTAGTGACTGGAAGTTCTGGTGAGCTCTAGAGAATATAATGTTTTCTGTAATAGTTTCTCATGCACAATGAGAATGCAGTGCAAGGGTAAGTTCCCTAGATCTACTATTATTTGTAACTTATGATATTAAAGAAATGCTGGATTTATTTAAATATTAATACCAGTCTTTGATCTTCTAAATGTCAAAATACAGCTTAGAGAATGTGTCTAATGTGTCCTCTGTCTAAAGTAAGTGGGCTTGCAGATAGTAGTCAAAAGCCAGACTTAGCAAAATTTCTGAAAATAAGAAGTGATTCGAGTTTAATTCTTTAAAATCACCTCTTAGATGTTATTACAGGGGTTTCTATTAAGAGTAATGTAGACATATATTTTTGTATTTAAAAAATCTGTAACTACTATCTTTATTTTATGTAGTATTAGTGGTCTAATTCCTGTTTCTTGGTCAGGATCTCCTCTGAAATGCTAAAGGAATTTGAGCACACATTTCTATACTGCCATTGATTTTAAGCCAGGTGCTTTTTTGCATATTTCTGCCTTAATTACAATCTGAGTATTACCTGGGAATGAAGTACTTAAAACATACTCCATACTTTGGGCACCATTCTGACCATATTTGTACTTACTATCACACTTTATCGTTTCAAATTTCTGATGGACACTCATGGAACATCAAAATCAGTTTGCCAAGTTGAGAATGGCTGACTCTTTATTCAGAGTAGAAACAGAAATGAGGTTTGCTTTCTACATTTTAAATTCACCTGGCTGTATTTTCCATCAACACATTAAAAAAATTATGTGATTTGTGAAAAGGATGGGAAAAAAACTGGGATGTGAGGCAGTCATTTCATCTCACAACACTTCAGGTATTTCAAAACCATTCTTACTGTAAAAATCCTCAAGCTGTGTATAGGAATTAAAGTGATTTTTAACCTGTCCTACCCAACACAGCCAATACCCAGTGACTTGGACTCATCATAGCCAGATGCAGATGAATTTTATGCCCTGTAGATGTTCTGAAGCTACAGCAGGTAAAAACAAGTGATAACTTTTAAGTGATGTAACTAAAAAGGCATACTAGTGTCCTTGTATTCTCTCATTTATACACCTCTAGCTGATTCTTTCCAGCAGCTTTAATGTTATTTTAATAGCTTTAGGCTTTGATATGCATAATGGCCACAGGACTGACTGGTGACTCATATCCCCTGATGCTGTGGGACACAGGCTCGCCTTCCTCTACCTCACTTTGTGTGAATCCCCTCAGACCAAAAGTCTTTAAACTGCATCCTGGGCTTTTACTGAAAGCAGACAAAACATCCAAAACATCCCTGCTCTATCATATTTGAATGGGAACAGAGATGCACTCACTAGTAATTAATTTTCGGGGGGAATTATTGACTAGATCGGAGTTGCAAACGTGATAATTCAGAAGGACAAGAAACAACTTGTAGATTCCTGGTTTCCTGAGACACTTAGGCAGGTGGGAAGAGTACAGAGGAAGGAGACTGACTCTGTCATCCATCAAAACCTGCATATTAAGTTGTGACAGGCTGATAATGCACCTCTGCATCCGGCACTTTCCTCTGAAGATGATACATACCCTCCAAGCTGCTTTTGAAGTCTTCACCTGTGCTGAAATATTTTGTTTCCTCACCCTGATGATGATGTAGAGGTGGTGACTTAAGGCAAGTCTCACACTAGGTTTAAGGGCACAGGGGCAGGTTTATTCCCACAGTATTTGAGTCAGCTGTGCAGGTGTGGAACAGGTGACAAGAACAATGGGTCTGAAAGTAAAATTTATGCCTGCCTGGATAGAAGTGAGTGCTTAAAAATGAGATATTAGCTGCAAGAAATGAATAGGAGAACTTGGAGAACAAGAAGAACCCAGTTTAGGATTTAGTCCAAGTCTAGCAGGGTACACACAGAACAGATCTTGTACTAAAGGAGAACTTATACTTGACTAAGGCAAGAAGGTCTTTCTGTGCCTGCACTGCAAGCAGGTGTGGGACACACTAACAAGTCTGGATCAATTCTGCAAATCACACACACAAAAAAATCCCTCACTGAAAAAGGCATCTGGAAAAAGAGCCAGAACCTATGGCTCCAGCATATATTTCTCAAACTCTCATGCTGGTATGAAGGAGGCAGCTCACAGCTACCAGAGAACTTCCAGGCTCTCACCTGAACGAGGAAAAAAACCCCAGAGTAAAGGTTAAATTGTGATTTGGGTCTATTCCTGAAACCTCAAGTTGTAGGAATGTATTTTAAAATTAAAATTTAGACTCCAGAGGACAGACCTCTCATAGCCCATTTCCAAATTATGGAGCCCTTATATTGTAAGGATTCACCCTCAGGAGTGGGCAGGTAAAAATGTGGTCTTTCCAATCCAACTGGATGGGCAAAAATGGTGACATAGAGAATGATCATTATTTACATCATCCATAAGTAGCTTCAAGACTCTTTTATGATTGCTGGCCATCAGTAGGGAGATTCTAGCCATGGTTGACACCTAAGTGCAGAGGCTGGACACTGCATGTGAGAGAGGCTGCATGGGGCAGTCAAGACAACCTTAGGGAAACCTGATTTGTCTTAACATCCAACAGGATTTGAGCCCCAATTTTTTTAACAGAAAAACCCTTCCTGAAATAAAGCTGTTGTGTGATAAATTCAAAATTATTCCTGTTTCCTTAAGTATTGCTTATTTGTTACTGAGAGAGTTGAACTTCTGGTCTTCAAATAGATTCCAAGAAGTGTGGCCACAAGAGGCACTGAAGGGAAGGAGGGTTTAGATGGAGGCAAATTATGAGATGGAGAGTGGATGAGTGGATCTCTGATTCCTGTCTTATCTTTTTTCTCTGCAAAGGGTTAACACTGCACAACTTCTGCCACCTCTTTCCATCAGCTCATCTCAAAGCAACACAGGTGGCATTCAAAACCCCTCCAGGAACCCCAAAGGTCTGTGCTGCTGCTCAAGACAATACGGACCCACTCCCACTGACCATGATACCAACACACACATGGCCAGACTAAGCTCTCTGGAAAGGGACCTGAGGGTCCTGATGGACAACAAGCTCAGTATGAGTGAACAGTGGCTACTGCTGCAAAGAAAGCCAATGGAATGCTGGGTTGCACCAACAAGGACATCACCAGGAGAGATAAAGACTCATCATCCCACTCTACTCAGCCCTGGTCAGGCCACACCTGGAATACTGTGTCCCACTTTGGTCCCTGCTGGACAAAAAGCTATGGACAGGCTGGAGAGGTTCCAAAGAAGGACCACAGAGATGACCCAAGGACTGGAAAGCTCCATATGTGGAAAAGCTGAGAGAACTGGGCTTGTTCAGCCTGGAGAAAAGAAAGCTCAGGGGAGACCTTATCCCCATGTTCCAGTATTTAAAGGGTGGCTACAAAGAAGATGGAGACTCCCTTTTGACAGGGAGTCACATGGAACAGGTGAGGGGTAATGGGGACAGGTTACTTCTGGGGAGATTCCAATTGGACACAAGAGGAATAGTTTTCACAACAAGGCCAATGAGCCCTTGGGATAATCTCCCCAGGGAAGTGGTGGAGTCCACGACATTGGACACTGTTAAGATTGGGCTGGACAGGAGCTGGGCCAGCTTGTCTAGATCGTGCTTTTGCCAAGAAAGGTTGGACCCAATGATCCTTGAGGTCCCTTCCAACCTGGTATTGCATGATTCTATGAGATAGTCTCCAGTGGGTTCAGTGGTGGGGATGTTCTGTTGGACAGGGATGAGATGCCCCTCCCAGAAATGTGTCCCTACCCCCAGCACCTCCTCTCCCAGGGTCCTGTTCCCAGCCACAGCAGCTCTTTTCAGCTCCTCTGATTGAACTGAGAGCTGACAGATATTCCAGGACACCTTTTGATATAAACTTAATAACCAAAGACTAAATGACAGCGTTTTTAGTGCAAATACTTCTCATGGATGTGTTTATTTTAGTTGTAACGTTAGTTATTAATAAATTCTTCTGGCTTTTATAGTGAAGAAGCACTACCCCCCCAGCCACTTACATTTAATCTATTGTAGCTGCATTTAATAATTCTAATTATGTGATCCACTGACCCTTGTAAGAAAAACAAAGCCCATTCCTAATAGGGCGTTAATTTTAGAACCGTTTTCTGTTTCATTGTGTCATACTGAAACCAGAAAAAGAAACTGGAAACATTCCAAATTCATTTCCAAATGAACCTCCTTGCACAAAAATTGCTTTTAGACAAGGAAGCATTTCACAGGTGATTAAGATGCTACGGAATTTTTAGGTTGAAAAATAATGTCTTATAACGTAGCTTCTAGAACAGTAAGGAAAGCTTGTCATATATAACGACCATGCTCTTTTTTGTTGTTATTTAAATGACAGTAAAACTGGTATCCAGACCACTCCACGTACCAGAAGTTGACTTTTTTACAAAGGCCTGTAGTGATAGGATGAGGAGTAATGGTTTGACACTGGAAGAGGGTAGATTAGATTCGAAATTAGAAGGAAATTCTTCACTCTGAGGGTCACGGGAACAGGCTGTCCAGGGAGGTTGTGGATGTTCCATCACTGGAAGTGTTCAAGGCCAGGTTGGATGGGGCCTTGAGCAACCTGGTCTAAATGTTCCATCACTGGAAGTGTTCAAGGCCAGGTTGGATGGGGCTTTGAGCAACCTGGCCTAGTGAGAGATGTCCCTGACAATTGCAGGGGGGTTGGAACTAGATGATCTTTGGGGTCCTTTGACACTCAAACTGCCCTATGATTCTATGACAAAACAAGCTGCAAGGATAGAAAATCTCCTGTGACTTTGCAGGGCGTACTCTGTAGAACGCAGGGCAATGAAGAACAATACCTTGGATACAGCATTCAGAGTGAAAGGAATAAATATCCATGGCTTAATAACTTTTTTAAACGTTGTTTAAGCACTGAGTGTGCTCCTGTCACTCACAGCACAGAGACCAATTTTCTCTTGATGGGACAGAGTCAAACAACTTCAGCTTTAAGTCCTTTAGGAAGAGCCGTGTGTGAGCTGACAGCCACCTCACCCCGTTTATATTCCATCTCTGAGGTGACTGCAGCTCCTCTGCAGCCCTGTCACTGTAAAGCTGAGAGCTGTTTATGCTTAGCAGGCCCAAAACAATGAATATTTCTCATGGATGTGTGGTAATCCTGCAGGCAAAAAAAGCCCAGGCAGAAAACAGAGTTCTGAACACCAGCTTTGAGGAGCATTCACTTAAATCACGTATTTTAGGAAGGAAAACAAGCCCAGCAGAATGTCTTTGTGTATGGGTGCATATATGAGAGAGAAAACACCCTTTCTGCTTAACTGATAGTTCTAAGGCAATTAATCACCACATTTACTTTTGAGATGTGAACAAAAGCACATTTTCTGCAGCCTCTTTTTTTTTTTTTCCTAGGAACACGGTATTATCCTCCTTATCTTTTATTGCAACACAAGCCAAACACAAAGAATGTTTGTCTTAAACAGTCACACATCTCCAACCTGTCTCCTTGTGGAGATTGTTTCTGTATTTAGGCTCAACATTTTGCTTGTTCCTACAGAAACAGGGATGTTTTTGCTGTGACCAAGCGCTTCAAACGCTTCCTATGCTCCACTATACTAATAATAGCAAATATTCTCCTCGGACCCCTCCCATGTGTTAAATTAATCAACACTAGAAGGTCAAACGTGCATAAAGTAGCTTATGCACATTAATTCATTAACTGAAGTGACCACATCGCCACGTTTTGCTTTTCTGTTTCTGTTTAATATTTTCATGTAGTCAATTACTATCACTGAAATATCTTCTGAGCTCCAAACTTGCATGGATTCCTTGCCACTTCCATGCTGCACTTGGATGAACTTGGTTGTGTTCGCTTCTTGACAGCAAAGCAAAACAATTTTGTCATTTCAACCTTAATTTCCTTGGTTAACCTCATCCGTGCAGGTACCTTCCTGCTCTCTCCCTCTCTGCACCTCCCCATTCTGCTGCCCACCTCCAAACAGCTCAAGTGCATGTCCCCAGGTCCCTTGGTGCATTGAGGACAGGCTTTCTGGCCATTACCCACGTTGCTTAAGATCAGTTTCAGTTCCCTTTCTGTCTTGAACACAGATGTGATTTCATCTGCCTTATGCTTGAAGTCAGCTGAGTACGAGCTAGCTCCAGAACAAAAGCTGTATAGTTTGGATTAACACCATAGAGCACTTGAGAAAACAACTCTTGCTGAGAGGTTGAGTCCCACATCAGTTTGAGCACAAACCAACTCGAACTGCAGCTAAACAGCTTTTTTTCAGAGCTGGCCTCAGTCCAGATAGAAGCACGAGAAGTGTCTGCTTATGTCTGACAGCAAAGGACAACCCAGGCACAACCTTGGTCCCCAGGCCCTGAAGAATAAAATGTCACGGGATAAGTTTAGGTTCATATCCTTGATTTTTTTTTCCACATTCACAGCCACTCGGAATAGAGTTCAGGGAAAAGGATTAGGCAAAAATGTGGGGTTCTCCTGAAATTTTCCAGCAATTGCAGGCTGCCATGATGGCCCCTTTGAGATAAAATTTACAGTGAAGCAAAGATGTTCAGTGAGGTACTAAATTTGTGAAAACCATCTAATTAGTTGAGAAATTTAGGACTTGAGGGATGCAGCCCCTTGTTCAGTACTTTGTCACTAAAAAGATTTGCAGATTAGACTTACCCAGTTTCTCCAACTGTGCTAGCTGGTGTAACAACAGATATTATCTTGTCCTACAATTTTTTCTGTGAGCAAACTGCAGCTAAAGCAGTATTACTACATGAATCATGTTGTAATTCAGCATATCCCTATGTCTCTGCTCTGGATTTGGCTGGGTGTGAGCACACTGTATGAAAATACAGAGTCAGGCAAAAGGATTAAAACCCCAGGGGTACAGCCTGTGCCAGGCTGAGCCTTTCCTACACAGACCCAGATACCCCACTGTAGATTTTCCTCTGTTCTCCTGATTTACACACAGCCAGAAACCAAGCTCAGAATCTTATCTGGAAGGTGAAGGTAATTGAAAAACATCAGTTCAACTTTTCACTCCTCATAGTTAGTCACTTCAACCATTTCTTATTACAAAGTATAAATGAGTATACAAAAAAATCTGGATTATTTTCCTGTGTTTTACTGCAATTTTTTGTGTCTTGAACACAAATATAAAATGCTAGGGTTACAAAAACACAATAAATAATTCCTAAATCCTGTTAATACTTTTTTCCTTCAAACAAACTTAATACTTCATTTGTTGGTACCCACAACATCTTGCAGATACTGATGATAAGAGTATTAATCCAAAACGTTTTAGAGACTGCAATAGAGGATTTCCTTTCATTCCCTCCTTAGGTAAATTAATTGCAAAGAAAGTCCACATGGAATAGGTACAAAAACCCCACGGGAATGAATTTTACTGAGCACTCAGGTTGGAGTGTGGGTAAAGACTGCCTCTCAGTGGGCATTTATTTCCAGTGTGAAAGAGAAAGTAATCTAATTAAGTGGAAATCCCCCATCATCATAAGTGTACTAGTGGCTTTGTCACTGTCTAAATTAAACGGATCTGAAGAGAGATTGCCATCAAGCTTCCCCCAAGAAATGCAGCATTTAACATGATTTACTATATTTTTTTTGGTGCTATTATGCTTATCATCACTGGAATTCCTACACTGAAAATACAGGAGGCCTTTGCAGGAATAAAAAGGACTTTTTTTTTCAGCTGTCTATATTAAAAGTGACCTGTTCTTCCTATTAAAATTGACTTTAGCTAGTTTTATAAATTCTATTCTCTTTTTTTCTTTTTTTTTTCCTTTTTTCCAGAAAAACTGGATGTCAATAGAGGTCTTGATAAAGGTCCCAAACTTATCATTTTACTGCATCAACTCATTCTGTGCTACCCAAGACCATGAGTAAACAGCACTGCTCTGCTCTCAAAATACTTAAATTGCACCAAATCTCTCTCAAACAGAATTCATAGATTCATGGAATGTTTTTGGTTGGATTTGCTTTGACCAGAAAGTAGAAAACTAAAACTTAAAGAAAACCCCGTACACCCCTCAGGAATTAATATTTAAATGAAAAATAGGAGGCAATCACTTCCCTGATATCCTGATGATAGTGAAAACAAAACACAATTCTGAAGAAATTATTATAAGCTAAATAAAGACCAGGCAACTGTTTATTACTTTGACAGCATTCTCCACTACTTGACAGAGGAATGTATTTTATTTCCTACTGAAGTTCAACAGTAACACCATAAAACTGAGAGGGAAATTAGTACATTTTAAAAAATATATTGGCATTTTTCCTATGTTCACCTTTTCCTCTGAATTTTTGACTTTAGTTTATCTCTACTAAGCTAATCTCTGTCTCCTTTCCTGACATGTACAGACTTGTAGACTTTCATTATATTATCTTCAATCATCACAAATGTTCTTATTCTCAGGAAGCAATTTTGCAAATATCTACCTTCACTCAAAGTGTTTTTTTGGTCTTTGTTATATTTAAAGAACACACCAAATAAAACCAATTCTGCTGCTTGCTCCAGGCTCTGACTAAACGATGCAGGAAGAGACGGTTGGCACAGAGGGAGGAGAGGGGAAGAGGCATTAAGAAAAAGGTTAAGGGTGAAATAAAGTCACAGAGGATTGTTAAATTGAGTTTGCAATGTATCATTTTTAGAAAATATCCATTTTTAAATACTTAAATTTAAATAATTTTTAAAAAAATTAGAAAATATGGATCAAAGAATAGGCGGAGGGGAAGAGTCATGGCTTACACCCCTCGGGAAGATAAAATCTTTGAAGCCCACCTATTTTCTCAAAGACCACCTCTTTTCAGGCTCAGGTCTTGTGGCTACAAGACGTGCCTTTGAAATGGAGGCTGCCCATGTTCTTTGCACAGGACTGACATAACCAGTTTATGAACTGGCATCTCCAAAGAGGTCAGCCAGCCACAAAACTTGGAGAAGAATCATAGAATTATTTAGGTTAGAAAAGACCTCTAGGATCATCAAGTCCAACCTTTGTCCAACACCTCCCTGACCCCTAGAGCCTAGATGTTGTCATTATGGCTCCAGAAATATCACTCTACCTTTCCATATATATGGAAATACAGCCCTTGTTATGGAGTTAACATTAAAATATCTCCCAAGTTGCATCTGAGCACAAGCTACACCAATATCAAGGTGGTTTTATCGTGGACTCGCATTAGGACGTTGCTGTGTGGTGAAATCTCAAGCTGTATGTTCCAAGAGCAATCAAACAAACAGGTTTCCATTTCTTTTATTCTTCTAAAGCCTCTTTCCTGTAGGCTTGGACTGACCCTCACAAAGGAATTCAGCCAGACTGGTGAGCCGTGAGTCACAGGGGAAGCTGACTGAAAATGAGCATTCTCTGGCTTCCCCTTTTCTTCCCCTTTTCCCACAGTCTTCCCTGACTTAAAGTTCTCCATTTCTTTTCTTCCTGATATCCCAACAATCAAAATATTTTATTAAGAATTATCTTCAGGAATGGAAGCAAGATACACAGGAGAATAAAACCACAACGGGCTGCAAAGAAAGAGCAAGAAGCCACTTCAAATGATACAGAGAATTAATATTATTCATGTTTTGAGGAACCAGGCAAAAAAGGTGACCTAGCCCTAAAAAACCATGCAGTACTCAGAAGTGGTACCACTGCACATAACAAGTTAATATTATGGAGTTGTGAGAGTTACTTTTCATGTCTAAATTAACCCAGAAGAGAGTTTATTGTTAAACTGACTATGCTCCAAGAGAAAAATCTTGTTTGCAGCGTGACAGACGGTTCAAAACTGTGTTGTAGCTTAGCTAGAAAATGTTAACAGACCTTCCACCCCTCAAAACATTATTAATTATTAGTTGGGTGATGAGTTAAGGTTTAATTCCCAGTATGTTTTCCCACTCTGGCAGAATAACATTGCAGGACAGCTAAATAAAAACATTGCCACACTGGTTGCAGCAGTGTCTGCACTTGTCTCCTGTGCTCAGCAGAGATGGGCCAGTCAACCAAGTAGGGGTTGAAGGCACTTTTATTGGAGAATCTTGCAATGAACTGCCAAGGTATCAGCCAAATTAAAAAATTCCCTGCTTGTCTTAGAATATTTCTGCCAGATAATCAGACAGCTGTGTAATGAAATGCATCTTAAACTTTAAGATTAGAAGGAATATTATTAGCTTTATCCAGCCGGTGAGTTTTTCAGATTATTCATGTCTCTACAGAGAATTAATTCGCAGCTGCAGGCTGGACTGTCAGTTTTGATATGCTGTAATAAATCTGTCACAAACGCCACCAGACAAATACTTTATGTGCTCTTAATGAGAACGTTCCTCTTCTTTCCTTTTGAATTTTAATATCCTTTTATTTGTGATTTGAGGCGAGAAAAAGTCACAAAGGCCAATTGCAAAGGACTTTGGTACCGTTTGCAAGTAGAAAGTGGAAGTGACAAGATCCTGACTGGTAGGAGACAGAACTTTTTGAAAGAGCAGGCACCAGGTCTCAGTAGGTGGTGCTGTGGGTAGGAAAGAAACTCCAGCTGTCAGTAAAAATGGAAATTTATTCATACGCACAGAGGTTCAAGAGTACAGTTTACAGCTGATTGGTATAAACTCAAATATCTGGAGTATATAAGCCTGAGGAGAAGTACAAGCATGTGTTCTGCTGCACTATCTCCCACTTCTCCCAGTGATGACACAGAGAATTAATACCATTCATGTTTTGAGGAACAAAATGCAGCATGAATTCTGCATTAAAAATTTAGATTAACTGACAGAAAGATATTCTTGCAACAGAATACATCAGAAATCATGGTCCATGAGGTCATGGAGATGTTAGTGATGACAATTTTAGTGTTAGATGGCTACAGTATATCCTTAAATAAGCATGAATTTCAAAGCCATCACTACTAAAAAAGTATAATGTTAAAGACAGACAAAATTTGGGCTTCTTCTGCCTAAACATGCATTATGGCCAAAGAAAACTTCCCTTCCCTGGTGCACGGGCGTGTTTTCCTAATGTGCACTGAATCAAAATGAGGAAGTGAGTTGGTAACAGCAAAATGTGTCATTAGTGCCAGGCAAGAGTTCATCCCACCTACGAATTCATCTGTGCATCAATTCCTGGGTTGAAAATTCAGCTGTGCCCGAATTCCTGAAATTCTCGAAAAGAAAAACCCTGTGGCATTTGTGTGACCTGCAAATAAGTATTAAATAGTAAATGTTCAACAAAACTCCATCTCATCCATCATCCTAGTAAATGATAATTGTTCTCTTTTTTTAAGAAGGGAAAAGTGGAAGAGTTTCTGCTGAATCCAGCATTAACTTAACATTCACAGTTTGTAACAATTGTATGTGGAGAATATTCATATGGAGAAGTGTTCCTTCCAGGTAATCTTGAAAATTATTTTCATTGTTTTCTGCATTCTCATATCGGCATCTAATTTGTTTGGGTAGTGGGTACTATGGCTGTTCCATTCATGGTCTTCATATTGAAGCTGAAAATATGGTTAGTTGTAAAGATAAATAAATTTACTGAAGTAGTTTGTATTTTGGGGGAGATTTTTTCACTCCAGCATACATCATAGAAAAACAAGAAGCTGTTTGAAAAATTCTGTCTGTGAACACAAAATAAAGACCCTTAAAAATCATTTTCTCCTCCCTTTTTCACCCCCTTTTCCTTCTCTGGGTAGTGGGAAAGAGACCAATGGAACCACTGGCACTGATTTTGCCTCTTTCTGTTCCAGCTGCTAACAAAAAGGAGAAGTCTTTTTTCCTGAGGAAAAAGATTGAAGTTTCTGGCTTCAGAGTAATTGTTTATAGCTCCCCAAGGTGTCCAACTACTCACTTGAACCCTTTGTGAATCTATATGTTGAAACCAAAAGAGATATTTATATGTATTTATATGTAACCACGGTATGTTTTTAGCACTGCACTATAGGAAGAACCTTTCTGACTTTATGGCTTCAACCCCTCTCCCAAGGGACAGATTTTTCAGGAAAATAATTTATTGTTCAAGTGGAGGTTAATGGCGTTGTTAATTTATAGAAAGGCATCATCGATAGCTTAAGAACTTTTTACTTGCCCTGGTCAATCAGTAACAGACAAACCACATTATGAGAGGGAGCTGTATAAGTGATTAATTCCAAATCTCACATAAACTTCTAAGTAGCACATGGAAAATTACAAAGTGTCTGCCCTGTGGCAAGAATTTAGCATCCTATCTACCGTGGAAAAATATAGGAAAATACACAAGAAAATGAGAGAGGGCTCTGCAGACAGGCAGAACTCTGAACACTTGCAAGCAAACTGTTCTGAGAAACATACAAAATAATAACTATATTTACATTTACCAATATTAAATTTAAAAGTGGCTACTATTATTTAAGGAACTTTGTTTAAACATTAACGTCTTACCCTAGCAATGAATATATAGTATCAGCAGAAATTTTAAAAACAGACAGCAAGAATATTGCTTACCCAGATACTAACCCCAAATAACCCTTTACAGACCTAATTACAGCAAGTTATATTAAGGTAGTGAAACTGCTTTTTAACAGGAAATCTAACAAAGAATTTGAGCTGCTGTCAATGGGAAGCTCTTATAATTTAAGGTAGAAACACCTCATCAGAGTGGAATTTTTCAAAGAAAATCCCAATACCTAAATTAAGCAACTAAATTTCTGGAAAAGCAACTCAGATCTTAACTTTGGTTAGACAAAAATGGGATTATAGACTTGATAGACAAAATTCAGATTTATTTTGGGTTTTCCTTTTTTACTAAGATATGCTTATGATTCCAAGTTGGATTGGAGGGACCTAGGTTTGAATCCTGTCTCTGTCCTACCCTAATTTAAGGACTCGCAGAAGAGCAAGGACACTCCTCTGCCTCTCACTTTCTCCAGCTACAACATGGAGATTTCAAATATTTCCTTTTTTTAAAGCAATTTACGATGGGCTGTGAAAAAAAAATGACACATAAGTATTACATGCTACTGCTGAGCTTATTTTTAAAACCATCTGTCACTTGGAAGAGTAAGAGACAAGCTGTCATGCTTGAGCCATGCAGCTGCATTTCAGACCTCTCCTGACCTAAGGCTACAGAGATTAATAAGTAATACCATAATTATGAATGGTGGTTAAACAGCAATCGAGGCTCCAATGCCAAAATATACAGTTCTCTTTCATGTATATAAGCTTGCCCCAAATTAAACAAACTGGCTTCAAAGGTCTACAAGACCAGAACTGAACTCTGCCACCTTTGCAGGCCACTTTATTTGAGAACGCTGTCCTTGATGTGTTAAAGTTCACTGGGCTATGTTCACACTGTTTGTTATTAAACATTACATCTGATTCTGTGGAAAAAAATATCCTTTTTCTGGAATGTTGCACCCCGTGCCAGAAGCTGACAATTTACGGCTCCACTGGCACCATTTGAAACATCAGCCTATAAAAAGACTCAGCGTGGTGTTTTCTAGGGGTGTTTTCACTCCTGTTTTTCCTGCCATAGCAATCAGAAGACATCAAGGCCCTTCCACGCTGAGAGGTTTTCATCTGCCAAGCTCAGCTTTGTCAGGAGACACCCAGCTGGATGAAACTTTTCATGCCAACACGTATGATCAGTGGACACTTGCAGCCCAGAAAGCCAATGGTATCCTGGGCTGCATCAAGAGAAGTGTGGCCAGCAGGTCGAGGGAGGGGATTCTCCCCCTCTACTTCACCCTTGTGAGACCCCACCTGGAGCTCTGCGTCCAGTTCTGGAGTCCCTAGGACAAGAAAGATCTGGAAGTGCTGGAACGTGTCCAGAGAAGGGCCACGAGGATGATCAGAGGCTGGAGCACCTCTGCTGTGAGGACAGACTGAGAGAGTTGGGGTTGTTCAGTCTGGAGAAGAGAAGGCTCCAAGGGGACCTTCTTGTGGCCTTCCAGGATCTGAAGGGAGCTACATAAAAGCTGGGGAGGGACTTTTGAGGATGTCAGGTAGTGGAAGGACTAAGGGGAGTGGATCAAAAATAGAGGTGGGGAGATTGAGATGAGACGTTAGGAAGAAGTTCTTGCCCATGAGGGTGGGGAGACACTGGCACAGGTTGCCCAGAGAGGTGGTGGAAGCCCCATCCCTGGACATTTTGGAGGCCAGGCTGGCTGGGGCTCTGAGTAACCTGCTTTAGTGGGAGGTGTCCCTGCCCATGGTAGGGGGGTTGGAACTAAATGATTTTTAAGGTTCCTTCCAACCCTGACAATTCTATGATTCTATGATTTTTTGCTTAGAGGGATTTTGAATCTCTTCTCTACAGTCCCCTAGATATCACTGCTGAAGGTCTATGCTGACACAGCAATATCTATAAAAGGAGTCATGGCCACTGTGAGGGAATAACATTAAATTCCAGCAGAGGCTACTTGTGGAAGCTTTACTTGCGGAAGATGTGTTGATAGAACCTCATCCCACTTGTACAAGATGTGAACAAGATGTACACCTGTGGAACTATTCTTTATAGCATTCTCAGCTCACTCATTTTGAAGTTGCAGAGTGCATGATAAGAGTAGGGATTGAAAAGGGCAGCAGAAGGAATGGTCACATGCTATAAGGAAAGAGTCTCAGAGAGAAGATAGAGAAGTGACACATTTTGGTGGCCAAAGTGCCATCATTAGTGCCCCTGACCTTACAGGTTGCCCTGACATGCAACATAGAATCATAGAATCACTACGGTTGGAAAGGACCTCTAGGATCATTGAGTCCAACCTTCATCCTTACATCTCCCTGACCACTAGACCATAGCCTCAAGTGCTACATCTACTCGTTTCTTAAACTTAATCACATCAGCAATGTGGAAGGCTCAAGCATGGTCATCTTGTTTCACTCTTCTTTGGCTGTTTACAACCCTGTAGAGTAAGAACATTGGTTACTGGGCTTGTGCAAAGCGTTCAACACTATCCCACATGCCATCCTGGTCTCTAAATTGGAAAGAAATGGATTTGATGAATGGACCACTCAGTTGATAAAGAATTGGCTGGATGTTTAGACTCAAAGAGTCATGGTGAAGGGCTTGATGTCCAAGTGGAGACCAGTGACAAGTGGTGCTCCTCAGGGATTGGTACTGGGTTGGTGATATTTAACATCTTTATCAGTGACATGGAGGGTGGGATTGAGAGTTCCCTCTTTTTTATTCCTCCATTGCTTGTGGATGACACCAAGCTACATGGTGTGGTCAATACACTGGAGGGAAGGGATCCATCCAGAGGGACCTTGACAGACTTGAAAGGCGGGCCCATGCCAACCTCATGAAGTTCAACAAGGTCAAGAGCCAGATCCTGCACCTGGGTCAGGGCAATCCCAAGCACAAATACAGGTTGGGCAATGAGTGGATTGGGAACTGTCCTGAGGAGAAAGATTTGGGGGTATTGGTTGATGAACAGCTCAACATGAGACAGCAATGGGCCAGTGCAGCCCAGGAAGCCCCAACAGTATCCTGGACTGCATCAAAAGAAGCGTGGGCAGCGGGTTGAGAGAAGTGATTTTGCCCCTCTGCTCTGCTCTCGTGAGACCCCACCTGGTGTACTGAAGCCCTCAACACAAGAAGGACATGGACCTGCTGGAGCGGATCCTGTGGAGGGCCATGATCATGGTCCAACGGCTGGAACCCCTCTCCTGTGAGAACATGCTGAGACAGTTGGGGTTGTTCAGCCTGGAGAAGACTCCAGGGAGACCTTATTGTGGCCTATCTGAAGGAGGCCTACAAAAAAAGCTGGGAAGGGACTTTTCACAAGGGTTTATAGTGATAGGACAAGGGGTAATGGGTTCAAGCTGAAAGAGGGTAGATTTAGATTAGGAATTATGTAGAAGTTCTTCACTCTGAGGGTGGTGAGACACTGGAACAGGCTGGATGGGGCCTTGAGCAAACTGGTCTAGTAGGAGGTGTCCCTGCCCATGGCAGTGGTCTTGGAACTGATGATCCCTTCCAACCCAAACCATTCTGTGATTCTATTATGTAAGCACAATAGGTAAACATCTGAGATCTTTCCATGAAGATATTTCCTGTAAAGATTCCCATCTCTAGATATCAAATAGCTGCTCTCGATCAATAAAACAAAATACCTCAGTTCTACCCACTGGAAACTTTGAAAGTAAAACTTTGAGCACAGTATTTCTATTTTGGTATAACATCACCCGCCAATGAGAAAATGATTAACTAAAATTCTTCCAGGGAGCCCTGCTGTTAACCTAGAAATATCTTCTGGAGAAAATTAAGCTGATGTTACTCTGCAGAATGGTTATTCGAGGACAACACAGTGGTTGTGTCACGTATTTTGCTCAGAAGCTGTTGTGCCCAAATGGGTGAATCCCGTTGAGCAGGTAGGTTCTAATTAAGCCACAAGACAAGACAAGGCACAATGAGCTCCTCCATCTAAAAATCTATAGTACTTTATTCTGAATTGGGGCCAGAAGGTATCTAAGCAAATCTTGATTTATTACCCAGTTGTGCACTTTATTGTTAAGCCAAAGATGCTAACTGGTTTCTCCCCATGTTTTGATAATTCCTCTATTCTCTACCAGGTTGAGTCACAGAAAGATGTTCTCTTCCAAGAAAACACACATACTGTATCCTCATCTGACTTAATCTCTGCTATTCCACTGCTGTGACTATTCCACTGCTTTAAAATCTCTGATTTTGACTGATTTCCTATGGCTTTACCAATCCTGAATAAACGTGTAACACCAGCAAACATTTTCCCTACTATAGATTGAGCTTATACATAATAAGAATTTCATCTTATGGAGGAGGCACATCCTTCTTTCTGCTGTTGTTTCGTGCTTTTAACATAGTGAACAACCATCAAATTCATAATCTCTCCTAAAATGACACAAACTTTTCCAGCATGACCACAAATTCATTGAAAAATGAGGTCTGTTAGGATTTAAAATACTTCATCTTTTTAAATAAATTTTTGAAATGTCAAAATCCTTCCAGTTCTGCTTGATTGTGTGAGCAAAGCAGGAAAGTATAACTTATTTCTTATTTATTCTTGTGCTATATATTCCTTTCTTCATATTCCTTTTGGGACCAAAGCCAGGATCATGCAGGAGATACATGTAAAGCAGCATCTCCCAACTACAGAGGAGACACTGATGGCATATTCTTGCAAGAGAAGCCAAAATAGGTTTCTGTATATGCTTTGTGAACAAGATTTCCTACATTTCCAACAGAAACAGTTATTATTTGGTATTTTAAATTTGTAAAAAAACCCCATGCTTACACAAAGCCAAGGAAAAATATAATCATGGGCATACAATGTACTTTGCCATCAAACACGATATTCTCATCTGTTTCATAAACCACTATTATTTTACACTGTTTCTGTTTCCCGGGAAACACAATAAGCATGAACACAAAGTAGACCTCAGCATGAACCCTAGGAAGATACAAAGGTGACCTGCCCAGGCACTCAACACGTGGTTGTTGGAGGAGAATGTTTGGGGCTGGAGATGCTGGCACATGCCTGTGCTTACTGGGGATGAAAAAAAGTTAATAAAGCCAAAGCACAACTTCCAACCTCCCTGCCTGTGAAAGATTACCTAAGAAGATCTTTTTAATAATTTTTGTTTGTCCTTCTGAAAACTGAACTATTCCTGGCTACGGAGCTCATGCCATGGCCCGTTTTTATCTCTCTCTGGAGTGTTTGCAGTGACAATACAACAAAAAAGGTTAGCCCCTAAACTGCCTGTTTGTTTGACCCAACTCTAAGATTAGATAACTTCTCTCCTAAGGAGTGTTACTGCTGTGCAAAAGGACAATGTCCTGGGGATGCTTTGTTTGTCTAAGAGCCCAGTAACAGGCAAATATCACATTCTCAGAGGCATTAGGTTATATCACCAGAGGACACACTTAGTAGTGATGGCGGCCTGAGGACACTTGTGGCTTGACCATGGCCAAGAATTGTCTCCTGGGGTGCATGAAGAAGAATGTGGCCAGCAGGTTGAGGGAGGTTCTCCTCCCCCTCTACTTTGCCCTGGTGAGGACACCTCTGGAGGATTGTGTCCAGTGCTGTGCTCCCCAGTTCAAGAGATACGAGGAGCTACTGGAGAGAGCCCAACAGAGGGCTAAAAAGACACTGAAGGGACTGGAACATCTCTGCCAAGAAGAGGCTGAGAGCCCTGGGGCTGTTGAGCTTGGAGAAGAGATCTGATTGATACTGATGGATAACTAAAGGGCGAGGGGACAAGAGGATGGGACCAGACCCTTTTCAGTGGTGCCCAGTGACAGGACAAGGGGCAACGGGCACCAACTGAAACCCAGGAGGTTCCATGTGAGCAGGAGGAGGTGGTTGTTTGTTGTGAGGGTGTTGGAGCCTGGCCCAGGCTGCCCAGAGAGGTTGTGGAGTCTCCTTGTCTGGAGAGATTCCAAAGGTTCCTGGGCCCCCTGCTCTGGGTGAGCTGCTGGAGCAGGGGGTTGGACCAGATGATCTCCAGAGGCCCCTTCCAACCCCACCATGCTGGGATTCTGTGTTTTCTTTGCAGATCTCTACTTGTACCTACCCAAACATGGGCAAATTCTCACTAACTCTATTTAATCCATAAATCTAAGACTCTGAGCCTACTAAGGTCCATGAGAAGCACCAGAGACAGCAGAGAACAAGATAATCAGAAATATTTGACAACAAAATAATGCCATAAAAGGGGTTGCATGGGCTACATTTAGTCTACTAAATGCATTTAGTCTACACTGCATTTCCCTACTGTCAGTACACCCCAAAGGAGAGTAGCTCAAAAAAACAAGGATAGATTAGATAATTCAGATTGGGTTCACAAATGCAAAAAACCAACATCACAACAAACCTCTTCCTTTGTAGTAAAGTGCAGCTTCCCAAGAAGATCAGTCTTTTCTCATTAGTGAAAAATGAGGTGAAACATGCTGCTGTTAACACTCCTGTCCACCACAGTCACCACCATTATCACACCTAATCCCCAACAATGGACTTCGTTTACTATTTCTGATTGGAGAAGCAGAACACTAAGGATAATTGCCCCCAATTCTGTAAAATTCCACATACAGGGATTTTCCATCAGTGAAATATTTAATCAGAAACACTTATTTGCCGAAATGAATGCTTTAAGCTATGGCTGGCAAGGAAAAAAGAAAATAAAATCTATTCAAAACCAAATGAATCCCTCCTGTGGAATATTTAATAACCTAGTGGGATGCTCAGCTAGGACACAGCAGACAAAGGCACAAACATCTTGCTCTTTCTCAGTAAGTGGCTCTAATTCATCAGAGGTCAATATACTAATAATGAGCTATAAAACACTTTGTGCAGAGTGGAACAGCTTAACCTCAGCAATGGAGAGAGGGAGAGGCTTAAAGCTGTACACATCTGCTGTGTGATAGTCACTGAAAAACATTTCTCCCCCCAAAATTAAGCCAAATACAACCCATGTTCTTACACAGCAGAAAGGCAGCACAAGGACAATGACATATAGATGATGGAGTGACAATTATTTTTGGGGTTCTAATGAGCGACTCTCTGCTTTAAAGAGTTCTTTTAAACTTTAACTGAACTTTAATCTCTCTCTTTTAAATAATTAAATAACTCTTTGCTTTAAACTTAAGCTGGCCATGTCATGATTCAGCTCTCTCGCAGTGTTTTACATGACATTTTCAAAGCTAAACCTCCACTGTGAAATTATAATTGTTTCAGTCCATGAGTGTAATGTGTTTCTGAAGTCACCCAGGGCCAGATTTTCATTGTTTTATTCCCCTGTGTGAGTCATCCCATTGGCTTCAGTAGCAAAATCTGCATGACTAATATCTTACCAGCAGGAGCATGAAGAGCTTAAACTGGCCTTCACTGCTTGCTTTATTTGGCATGCATATGTATTTATGTGTATTTTACCCTCCTCACACTTATCAATCCTTGGTATCAGCACAGGCTGGGAATGAAGGGATGGAGACCTGCCCCATGGAGAAGGACTTGGGGGTGCTGGGGGGGTGAAAAACTGGTTATGACCTGGCATATGTCCTCCCGGGCTGCTCCCCAGCAGCGTGGGGCAGGGAGGGGANAATACAACACTGTGGGAATTAATTAAATGGAATGCATGGTATAGTACCTATATGCTAGAGGAAGGAGAAAAGTTGCAGGGATTATACAAGAAAGGACTGGAGAAGAGTCCAGTCTCACAATGGTGAGCCATCTGCTGCATGACAGCACCTCCATGAGGGAAACTCCCCATTTCAGATTCCAACTATTCTGCTGGAACTATGAAAGTGTAAATTTTCACTACGATGCTGTTGAAACAATACGAAGTACAACAATCTTGAAAGTTACCTTTTGTCACAGGCAAGTCTACCACACATCCAGGTATCAGAGTTACAGGCTTCTTTACTTTGTTCTCCTCACAGAAAGGTGATTTCATCAAAGAGGAACACCTTGACACCTCCCAATGCACATCACGGTGAATCCTGGCTTCCCAGCTGATAAATAGCATTTCACAGAGTGGAAGGGTTTTTATGAGAGCTTTCTGGATGCTGCGGGAGGCTGCAGAGAATGATTTTAAGCTGATACATGTCCTAAGTCTACTCCAATTTTCATCATTGGCTATTTCCAGCTGTTATCAAAATGACAGGAGGTAGACTTATCACGCTAAGCCAAGTTGTTAAGCATCCCTGCCACAGATTAATGGATTCATCTTGGTATTGCTCTTTAGATATGTACAGCTGGAGTATAACTATTCAGAAAGCTAGGCTCTGTGGTATGCCAACAGCTATTGATTTGCAGGACTAAGTGTCACACTTTCTGGTACTCCCACTGTTAAAAAAAAACCCCTATTCGTATGAAGTTTGCTCTGAGAAACTACAAATTTGCAGGGAAAGGATGTGCAGCATTCAGTTTCAGTATTTAAAGTGCTTTACAGTAACGTTCATACATGAAAATAAATTTTCTTAAGTATTTCTGATATGTATTGATGTATCTATATCTTCTTTTTTTTTTTTTTTTGACAAACCTGGGAGATACAAGCAAACAAAAGAATTTAGTTACTCAATTAAATACAGGTTTTGGGAAGCAAATTTAGATACCATTTTTTGGCAAGTTCCTGTTTTCTTAGGATCACCAGAAAGATGTCATGCTTCTCTTGGATTTTTACAGCTTTCAGAAAGGAATCCCAAACAGATGCATAATCCATTTTCAGTCTTGAGCATGACTGACACATCGAGCAATGATGAAACCACCATATTTATGTTTTTCTCAAGAGCACTTGATAAATCTAATCATCTCATTGCCACATAGTGCCAGAAAAATGGAGAATGTGCCTTCTGCTGAGTAAAGAATGTGTATGAGTCCTGCACAGGTTTTTCTTCATGCCTAAGGAGAAAACCTAGCTTAAAACTTGGTTATTCACTAGACAACGGTGTGCAAGACAGGCTGCCTGTAAACCCTGAAAACTTCAGGTGGCAGCAGAAATAAATGTTTCCTCTGTTCAAATAACTACATATAATAACATCAAGGTGTGCCCTGAGTGGTCACTTAGGATGCTGTATTACACTAGTCAAGGCATAAGTAGTTTTATATAATTGGTTACTCAAGGGAAGGAAATTATCTTCTCCAAAGCAGCAGTGTAAGAAATAAAAAAAACCAGAAAATCGGAGAAATTCTATACATGGTTGCCAGGCTCACAGCAGAAGGGAAACAACATGAATTCTGTCAAATCAAAGGCCTGAAGTGCAGCAGATTTAGGAATTACTCTGCTTATCAGAAGTAGAAACTTTAGGAAGGATTTTTCAGACAACTTTTTGAACACTTTGGGATGGCACTTCCAAGTATTTATATTTCTTTCCTGATAATACAATTTGCTTCAGTAACAACTGCATGTTCTCTCTTCCTGCCAAAAGCAAAAAGTCTTGTCCTACGTAATGAATTTTGATTGGATATTAGGAAAAATTTCTTCCTTGGAATGGTTGTGAAGGGCTGGCCCAGGGTGGCCAGGGCAGTGGTGGAGTCCCCATCCCTGGAGGGGTTTCCAACCGTGGAGATGTGGTGCTGAGGGACATGGGTTAGTGGTGCTGGGTTAACAGTTGGACTTGATGATCTCAAAGGCCTTCTCCAACCAAAATGATTTTATGATTCCATGAATGCAGGAAAATCTTGGTCTTCATAACAGGCTATATTCCATTATTTTCAAGCCAGGATCACAATAAAATCCTTGCTTCTGATACATGTTTGATCCATCACATGGGTGAGCACATGGGACTCATGTTGATTAGATTGGCAATACACCAAAAAGGCAAAATGAGGTGAAGAGGTGGGGAAAAATCCCCTCTATGGAGGCAAAACAGGAAAACTACAGCAAAGCACGATTTTTGGGGACAGAGAGCTGAGGACCTGGGGCTAAGGAGAGACACTGAACCAGTCTGTGAGTGAAGTCAGGAGGAAGAGGACTTGCTGTCTCTGACCTGCACTCAGACAATTTCAGGCCATTTTGGAAAATACTGTTTTGTAACTTCAAAACTTTCACACTGAAAATCAAAGCAGTCTAAAGTTGGTCTCCCTGCCAGTGAGAGTTGGATACATGGGAGCTTTTGGCTAGTTGCAGCATCTCCCTGCATGCCTAGTCAACAAGTATCTACTCACTTTAGGATTATTCTTTATTCTAGAAACACAATACTGATATTTTAATATTTTAACTTATTTATTTTCATATCTTACACAAGCATTCTACAAATGGGAACGGAAGCCTGGGTAGCCCTCCTCTTTCAGGTTAGCTGTCAAGAAGCTAAAGCAGAACTCCAACCTGGAAATTTTTCTCTCCAGGTTTGCCTCCTTCCAGGATTTTCTCTCCTAACATCACACCTACCCATACTCTACATTCCTCCACTCAGATAAGCCACTCTTACCTCTGCTTCAAATGAAATGGGAAAATGAGACATCATTACTGCACTGGACCCAACAGGACCCAACCAGCATCTCTGCAAGATCTCTATCTGCTACCACCTGGGAAAGTCAGGAGAAGAGGTAGTTGCCTTCATGCATACTTGGGCATTTTCTTGCTTCTTATTTAACTGTTTTTAACTAGTTTACATGATAGGAAAACAAACCTATGGACCTAGAATTCCCATAACTGTCCTACAAAATATTTGCTTGTAGCTCAACCACTTCATCTCGTTCTGTCAAATACTTAATACTAAATAATCAGCTTAAGGGTTTTCTTTTTGTTGTTGTTGGGTTCTTTTGGGGTTTGGGGTTGGGTTTTTTGTTTTGTTTGGGGTTTTCTTCTCTCTCTTTTTTTTTTTTTTTTCCAATTGTAGGCATGAATAGGACTTTGTTTTTAAAATCCAGAAATTGAAACTCCAAAGAAAGTGGGGAATTGAAGGCTTTTGGCCTCAATGACCTTTTTGGTTTTCCCTGTTCCTCTCTCCATTCTCTAATGGCTTAGCTAGCCCTGCAATTCTTTTGTGTGCTTTCTATTAAAATAAAAAACCAACAACAAACCCACAAATCACCAAGTGTTCTGTATGATAGACTGGTACATGCTCTGAGTAGGAGGTTTTTCCTCAGATGACCTCGAGAGGTCTCTTCCAATATAAATTCTTTCCTGATTCTATGATCATACCCCAATATCATGACTAATTTGTGACAAAAAAACCCAGTCTGTTTACTCGTCTTTCTTGCATATGAAAACCTGTGACCACAGGGAAGGAAATGACTGGAGAAATCACTCATGGAACAGAAGGTGAGAGATATATGATAAAGAAAAAGAAAAAAGAATATATGGAGAATTAACTCTTCATAATGCTGCTCCTGAAAACTCAGACAAGAAACGTGGGCTTCATGAGACCCAGAGGAGCAACTCAAAGTCCTTTTGTGTCACCTACATGGCACGGTATAGAAGAAATAATATTTTTGCAAGATAAACTTGAACAGACAAGATTCAAGCTTATGTGGATGAGGATCAGGAAACAAGTACAATATCAGGGTGTATATGAGGATTTGGGATATAAATTAATGAATGGATCTTCAGAGTGTTGCAAAGAAAACACTTGGTCATAGCCTAGATTTGCATGACAAGGAGATGGAAGATTTCACAGTGAATCCCAGGTCAGACACCTCACGTACAAAGGGTGATGATCACATTAGTAATAAAGATTAGAAGATAATTTTTTTNGCCAGTAAAATTGCTTCTTGTTCATATTCATTTGAATGAGAAAAAAAACAATGTTTCTTTATTTTTTTGCTTATTTCTCCACAAGATTTCATTTTTCAGTAACTTAATTTTCTTTCAAAGGAAGTACATCTTCAGTAGAGAAAATTAAATAAATNTTAAGCTGAGAGGCCAATGGATGAGGTTCAACAAGGCCAAGGGGTGGATCCTGCACTTGGGGCACAACAACCCCCTGGAACACTCCAGGCTTGGGGAAGAGTGTCTGGAAAGTGCCTGGCAGAAAAAAGGACCTGGGGGTGTTGGTNTTTTATAGCACAAGGTAACAATGTTATCTTATTCTTGATCTTTTTCTATTAATATATTTTCATCATCAATATTTTTATTAAAATGCAAGTCATGAAAAAAAAAAGCACATAAAGAACAAAGAATGAGCATCAGCAGCACTTAAAAAGGTATTTTGATGGCCTAAGGAGATTAAACAGCTACACTTAGTATACAGAATTGAATGATTTTCAGATGTAGGATTTTTCTGTTCTGCCAAATAGCTGCTGTTTTAGGTTACAATCTGAAATAGAGTAAGAGATGATCCAGGATCTTCTCTCTAGCTGATGGAATTTAAGTTCAACATTGGCTTCTCAGAAGATTTTTTTTTTTTATATTGCTTAATGTTCTGTAGAGCCATTTATTGAATCATTGATGCCATAGAGATGAAGTTGGTTCTGATTTTATATACAAAAATATAGCTGCAGAAATGCATGAATATAGGTATTTTTGTGTATGAACCTTCCTTTTTTCAACAGTTTGCTGTTATTTGGAGGAGGGAGCTGAAGGAGGCTTGGCAACATCTGAATTATGCCTAAGGGCAGACTTCATTAATTTGCACAGGAAACGAAAAGCACTATTGCAAATTAACTGAGATTGTCAATTTAAATAGTAAAGGAAAAGGAAAGTATGTGTGAAAACCAAAGAAAGCTCCAGAATATCAAGGTATCTCAACATGCTGAAACTTACAGAATGCGTTATATCATTAATAAAGTTTTGCAAACCATGGAAGCTATTATACAATATCATTCAGACTGCCAAATATTCCCAAAACTGTGCTTGATTGCTCTGTTTAAATATTCAGCAGAGTGGGGAAAAGCAGTATTTTAAAAACAAATAATGTTTTGTGCTATGAAGAAAGTAGTTAAGGTCCCATCTAAGGTCTAGGAGTTCAGCAAACTCTCAGTATCACAATGCCCTGTGTGATCTTAAGCAGGTAGTATAATATTAAAACCCTAAAAAACAGATTTCAGCCCTAAAATGCAGCTGCCTGGATGTGGTATTGGGTCCCTGCTTTGACCTAGGAGTCTGGCCTCTCTGTCAGAGAGGTAGCTCCAAGGAGACATGCCACAAACAGTCCTCCAAGGTGGACAATCAAGAGAAGACAATAAGAACATGCTTCAGTGCACAGAAGGTCATGCTGGGATGGGTCTTGGTCCCATCATTGCCACAGTCTCCCATGAACGTACTTCACAGCCCCCATCATTTTGAGCACAGAGCATGAGTTCCCGTCAGTGGAGAACATTGAAGGGAGGAACCTTCATAAAGACTTGTCTCTTCTCAGGTTAGGTATGCAATTCAGAGTTGAAGGGAGGTGTTGATATGTGATTAGGGTTCACAGCCAAGAAAATTTCTTCTAGACTTTGGCAGGCGACTTATCTTTTTCTTTTAGAAAACACGAATGTTTCAGATGGTAACAACGTGCTCCTTTTATGCAACAGGTTAGTGGTTGTAAGATCCACCTAAGAAGTGGAAAGACTTGGCTTCCCTGCCTTCCTCAACATGCGGGCTGGCATGGGGGGCAGATCCACACCTCTGAACTCTAATAAGTCTCTAACACAAGGCTCCTGTGCAGTCCTTCGAGCAGAAATCAGAACTGGGATCTCCCCTCTCCTAAGTAGGTGCCCCAATCACTTACCCACAGAGTCATGCTCCCTCTTGCTCCCTCTCTTTGACCTAAGGAGTTCTGATATATTTTTTTCGAGCTGGCACAGCATCAAAAGGTGAAGTGGAGGGAGCCTCCCACCCAGACTAGCCTATAGCCTGGTAGTCAGGCCCCAAGATGAAATGAACCATCTTTATTCAGGCTGAGAACAGGGCATGCTGAAACACTTCACGTTAGGGTGTGTAGTTTATGTGGGACTGTATCTCCATATTAAAGTTTCACTCTTAGGAAACTGACTGTAGCTGACCGTCAACAACACAAAATCCTTACGTGGACAAATGCTCCAGTGAAAGAAGTCACATTCAGAATGCCTTTGAAAAAAATCACACTGTAGAAGTATTAAAATGCAACTTCTATTTGGTTTTCACAAAACCAAATCAACCAAGTTGATATTAGATTAATAAAAGTGGGAGAAAAAAATAATGGAGTTTTATACTCATGGGTTAGCACACACTTTTTCAAGGTGGGTACTACGTATAAAATATTTATCACTGAGAGAGAGGAACAAAAAAACCTTCCCAGCCAGCCAAGGTCACTATAGATTGCCAAGATGGAATCCAAAGAGATTATAAAAATGAACCTGTTTGTTGATAGGCATATAGGGAAGAGGAAAGAGAAATCAAACAGGCATCAGCTGCAATAGCAGCACTGGGGCATCAGCATCTTCAGCACTGAGCCTTCCTCACCATCAAAGCTCATTAGACAAAAGCCAAGGAATGTGGCACTGTTGACCAAGTCCTTCTACAATAGCAATACTCAGAATGGAGAGGGAGATAAGCCAAGACCTGGCACATTCAGTCTATGGCAAACATGGCTGAAATATTAGCTCATGTGGCAACAGCTTGAATAAATAGGAGCAGGTATGCCAAAATCTAGTGATGTTGGCTGGTGAATGCTGCTTGAGGTTTAAGGTGTGGCAACTTTTCTTTACCGACTCATTGGCACACACACACACTGAGCCTTATTACCTCTCATTTACTGAAGCTGGCACACCTTGGGCTTGGGTTTTTTTTCTCCCCCATTTTTTTGTTGTTGTTTTTTAAGGAAAGAAGTGAATCATAAGAAGACAAGATGGGAGATGCCAAGTCTGAGACATGTATGTTTGAAGTTTATGAAAAAAAAAAGAAACCAAAGAGTCAAAACCAGATCACTGTATCTCAGCAGCACATGCTGGATGAAGAACTCAATGAGGAAAAGGTTGAAATTGAGAAGGAAAAGAAAGATCAGACATTTAAAAAATAGGATATTTGTAGGATTCTTTTTAAACCAGATCCCCAGCACAACCTGGATAACAAAAATTTGTAAATCCTCACCCCTTTTGGTATGTTAACACAGCATGCTGCACTGCAGTAGAAACTTTCTTTCCAGGCTTACAAGGTTCTAAGATGTGTCCTATCTTATCCAACCTGGACACCTCCACCAAAGAACCCCCCCCAATCTCCTCATGTACCAGTAACAATACACAGGCAAAGATTAAGACATAAAAATGCACTTAAAATTCTCTGGCAGAATTAACAGCTGATAATACACTGTCAGGCAAGGATCTGGATAATTTCTAAGCTTCTCTGACATCTGTTGGGCACAGTCAGTCACTAGAAAGACAGATTTTTATATAGAACTCATATGAAACCCCCTTTTTTTTCTGAAAAGGAAAAAATAAGATGAAAAGATAACAGTCTGTCAGGCAATGCCTGTTCCTTCAGTATTTCAAGAGGTTGGTATTTTGAGGAGACCTGAAGAGTGATCAGAGACAGAAAATTGAAATTAATGAGCTTACAGAGAGAGGATTATTCATCTTTACCCTGAAGGGTCTTCACTCAAGTGGTGTCTCTTTTCAGAAAATTTTCCCTCTTTGCTCTTGCATTTGTTGGTGGGAAACCAGGAAGGAATGAAGGCATTTTGAACACAGCTTTCAGCTCTTGTTTAGAATCTTTAATGTCAAGTACACAAGAGTGTACAACGTCAAGAGTGCTTTTATACTTAATACTTAGAATTCAGTATAGAAGTGTATCAAGTGTATTTTCTCAGTTATTAACCTCTTTTTATAGGTTATAACCTTGGTTATAGCCTTGCTTTTGATTATGAACCATGTAGAAGCTTTAAAAAATGGACCATGCTGATTTTGCTCATTCAGCCCTTTGATTAACCAGTTCTGATGTTGGTTACCTAAATTTCCTTGTATGTTCCAGATGACTGTGATATTTAGTTAAGTCAAAGTGCACTAATGACTCATCCACATTTGTAAACGTTTAGCACATGGGTCCTTGGCAATATCAACAACCTAGGCCATGATGTCTCAACAGTGCAGAACATTAGCGTGCACAAATACTACCTGGAGTTTGGAAGAAGAACAGTTCCACCAGGTCCAGACAGAAATAAATGAGCCTTGCCTTTGTGTAGAACCAACTGGGTTGAGTTGAATGCCACACTAACATAGCTGTCCAGTTTGCAAGTCTAAACCAGGTTCAACTAGTGGCAACTTAGAGCCTCCTGTGTAGATTTAGGAGCATAGTTCCATTAACCAGCCCTTCAAAGGTAAGATCTGCTCGTGTGCTGCAGAACTCTATAGGACACTACCGAATAGTGATTACTCCTTCAAATAAACCAACAAAACTCAACTCCATAAAGCTGAAAGAAACGACAAAAACAAATACAGATCAGAAGTTAGGTGTGAGGACTTGCTTTAGAGGAATTGCCTTGATATACCTTAGATGGAGTTGTAGGCTTGGGTTACATATTTTATTTGTCCTTGGTTTTGAAGTAAGGTTTATGTACCTGAACAGTTGAGATTAAGAGATTCTGTTAAATCATAGTCAACTGGAACAACATACAATGAAATTATGTAGGTAACCAACATTGGATTTGGTTAATCAAAGAACTAAATGAACAAAAAAGTTCTTTAACATGAGGGTGATAGATCAGTGGAATGGGCTGCCCAGAGAGCTGGTGGAGGCCCCATCCTTGGAGTCCTTCAAGATCAGGCTTGATGGGGCTCTGAGCAACCTGCCCTAGGTAGAGATGTCCTTACTTGTGTAGGGAGGTTGGACAAGATGACCTCTAGAGGTGCCTTCCAGCCTAAAACGTTCTATGATTCTATGAAAATCAGCATGGTCAGTTTTTAAAAAATTCTACATGGTTCATAATCAAAAGTGAGCAGGTTAATAACTGAAGAGAAAATACACTTAATACAATTTTATACTTAATTCTGAGTACTAAATATAAAAACACCTTTGGCATTGTACAGCTCTTGTGTGTTTAACTTTACATGTTCTAAAAAAGAAATGAAAGCTGTATCACTTCTGCTAAAAAAGTCTCCATTCCTTCCTGGTTTCCCACCAACAAATCACTTCAATGTAGACCATTCAGGGTAAAGATGAATGATCCTCTCTCCGCAAGCTGGTTCTGCTTATTAACTCCAAATTTCTGACTCTGATCACTCTTCAGGACTCCTCAAAACACCAACCTCCCACCTTACTGCTACTGGCTGCCACATCTCAATTTAAACTACATGTAATCCTAATGTTCTCTCATCAGAGCTTATTAAGTATTCAAAACATGCCCAAACTGTGCACGCCACATTCATCACCACAATTACAGTAGACCAATGGGACAATTCAAAGGAGAAGGCTTGTTTACCATGAAACGAAGTTGTTTTGGGCCTGAATGGCATCCTGCTGTGATGTTCCATGGGAAAGGAGAAGAGTGTCTCATGGTCACCACCACACAGAAGGTACTGAGTGCATTAAAAGGAGTCCCACAGTATGAAAGAATAAGGAGAGTACAGTGGCCAGTAACAACTGCTGACCATCATTTGAAGACTTAACAAGGGCTACTGGTTAAATCAAAAGGAGGTAACAGAGTTAATTAGCTTAGTTAAATCCAAGGAGTTTATGTTGGGATTAGTGTGAGGAGTAACAGGAGTTGCAGGGAAGTATCAGAAGGAGAAAAGTTTCCATGAGAGAGAAGTTGAAAGTCAAATTACAGCATCCAGCATTTCGTAAGAGTGAAGGACTAGATAAGAAGAGGTTATGGATGGTGATGATCAGTGAAGGAGTAAAGTGAGCTTAGACAGGGAGAATGATGAAGAAAAGGAAGAAATCAAGCAAATATAGAGTTTCAATGTAGCAATGGTGGGAAGCAGGAGAGGACAGAGAAGTGGCTGTAATGACCATGAGCATGGTATGAGCCATTGTTCAGCAGCAGCTGATCAAGATTGAAGAAAGAAAAACATGGAAAATTCCAGTAACTACTGCAGAAGGAAACATACTGGCCTCTGCTTAGGAAAAGAATTATCTTTAAGCTGGCAAAGAGTAGGAATGGGTATATTCTGGCCTGTACACTTTGAATTTCTTCCCTGAAAGGGTTGTGAGGGGTTGTCCCAGGCGGCCCAGGGCAGTGGTGGAGTCCCCATCCCTAGAGGGGTTTCCAAGCTGTGGAGATGTGGTGCTGAGGGACATGGGTTAGTGGTGCCCTGGCAGGGATGGGTTAATAGTTGAACTCAATGACCTTAAAGGTCTCTTCCAACCACAACAATTCTATGAATCACTGTAGGACATTTCAGAGGAAAATGGTGTGTACCTCATGAATCTGGAAGGCTTACAAGTTTGACTATAGCATATGTAACCAGAATCTCAAGAGAAGTAGGAGAGGACACTTCTCCAACATAAATCCATACTGGAACACACTTTAAGTACTTAGAAAATTTCAGAAAGTTGATATTGCAAAAATAAGAAATGAAAAGAGTCTCCTGGGCAGGTGAGATTTCAGGAATAAATTGGAGAAAACCAAGGCAGGCACTAAAAGGGCACAACCAGCAGGTTCCTGCATTTGCCAACACCGGTATACAAAAAATATAATGAAAAAATATTTAAATATGAACGTATTCTGTAGTCTGTCATTTTGTGTAGCTTTTTTTATGTTGTTAGTTGCAACAGTGCTTGTGTTTTCAGCTTAGTCTACTAGTCTGTCTCAGCTAGTTTACCTAGCTTGTCTGGTCTAGCTAGTCAGCTAGGCTCTGCTTTTTGCTCTCTCTTTCCTCCAGAACTCTATTTATGTACATATATCCACCTCATATATATATGTGTATATATATCCATCTCATATATGTATCTCCACATATATTTATATATGGTTATCTATGCAAGTATACAAAGAGAGGACAGTTTTTAGATTGGTAGAGTTTAGACAGACTTTTAAAATATGGGAAGTTTTCTATACTTTATACTTTATTTTTCACTGACACAGTTATCCCTTGAGGAATGGTATAAATTCACTGAAGATCCTCAAAATATCCTTACTACAAGATCCATTGTCAGTGTACTGAAATTGTATTTTCCCTAGTTCTGAAACAGATTCCACAATTAGATTCTCCCATCTTGAGATACTTAGTCTTAAGCAGGCATGATGAACTAAATCATAGAATAATAGAATGATTTGTTTGGAAGGGACCTGAAAGATAGAATCATAGAGTTGTCAGGGTTGGAAGGGACCTTAAAGATCACCCAGTTCCGAATCCCCTGCCATGGGCAGGGACACCTCCCACTAGACCAGGTTGCTCACAGCCCCATCCAACCTGGCTTTGAACACCTCCAGGGATGGAGCATCCACAACCCACCCTGGACAACCTGTTCCACTGTCTCATCATCCTTGGAATGAAGAGTTTCCTCCTAATTTCCAACCTAAATCTGCCCTCTTCCAGTTTCAAACCACTGCCTCTCATCCTACCACTACAGGCCTTTGTAAAAAGTCCCTCCCCAGCTTTCCTGTAGACGTCCTTCAGTACTGAGGTCTCCCTGGAGCCTTCTCTTCTCCAGGCTGACCAAGCCCAACTCTCCCAGCCTGGCCTCACAGCAGAGGCTTCCAGCCCCACCATCATCTTAGTAACCCTCCTCTGGATCTGCTCCAACAGGTCCATGTCCTTCTCAAAGAGTAACATACAGTAAGTTGAAAAGTGACAGAAAGTGATTATTATTGATATTAACCCTCTCTTGGCAACATAAGACTTTGGCCAGATGAAAACTACTTATTAATAGCTATAATTCAGAAAATTCATCGAAAGAGGGCAAATTTTTAAAGTTTTGGCAACTATATTTCAGTGGTATCATCCTTACCAATCTACGTATACAAGATGATTAAACCACAAAAAATGACAACACATAACAGTGTTAGACATGGAAGAATTTTTTTCTACAATCCTAAAATATTAAAATATCAGTTTTCCAGCATCAAGGGAAGAACAGCAATGCCAAGTGTACATTAATTCTTCCTTTTCTATTAACTACACCGGGTAGAAGGTGCATTCACAATTAAATACAGAAGTACCTGGTTGCCCCATTTCTTATATTGGGATTGTACCTACTTCTGCCATTGCTGAATTGTGAAATTCAACACTGCTTAATGGGACATTCTTACCAAGGAAATCACCACCTGATATTAAGATCCACAAAAAATAAACATCACCGTAAAGCCATATAATAATTTCAAAGGGGAAAATGGAAACTGGTGAAGAATGTTTCCAGCTTCTTCTATCACCTGAAAGCTAAATAATTTTCATCCATCAAGGGCCTGAGATCCCAAATTCACTGTCCGAATAAAAAAGGTTCCGAATTCATAGGGACTGTAGGAAATATAGCACTGGAGGGATGGAAAAATACAAGATTACAAAACCCCCCACAGTAATCCTTTAATGAAGGTTTTAAACGAACATGAACCTATTAAATAATGTCACATTTAATGAGTACTTAAATAATATTATTAATAATGGAGTAATTGGACCTCTTTACAACAAGAAAATCTATTTAACGCTGTCATCGTTTCCGGCAATACAAGTTACTGAATAGTGCCTTATTCTTAGTTATTATTTTTTAAACGTAAATAAGTCAGAAATAATGAGTGAGAGAAACTTTTCTGGGAACAGCAGCCCAACCATTTAATTTCTGTTCTGTTAAAAAAAAAAACAACAAACCCACACTATTTGTGGTTGTATCAGGTGTGGATATAAAATTACTATTGTGCTTGTGCTGTCTTGGAAATGCCTTCAACTTGGCCAACTGACTCAAGCAGGATGGCGTTGGATGGAGTTTCACAGCAATTATAACCCCAAAGACAAAATCTACAGTGAGTTTTCGCCACATATGTATTCACTTTCACATATGACTTAAACAGTTTATCATACATGGTTTCATACATACTGTTATCAATTAATAAAGTTAATTTAGCATCCATCATCTAAGTCTTTAAAGAAAATCAGATGTTATGATGTCACTTAGAAAAACAGAATAATGTCAAACCAACCAAAATTAATTTTTCTTTTGCTTTGTTCAGGTAAGGGAAAGAAATTGCCTTTATAACTATAAGCACAAGGGGTTTAGAGCAGTAATTTTGAAGGGAATGCTAAATTTGAAATATTTATATATAGACTTTTCTCAAGAAATTAAATTGTGATTTAATCATGACAAACTGGACAGCTAAGAAAACAAATATGCCAAGTCCAGCACCCAAACTAGTAACTTCCAGTTAGTCTAGTAACTAACTACCCTTTTTACTAAAGAAGATTATCATATGTCATTACAGTTCTGATGCTAAACCCCGTAACTTAATATATAAGATTTAAATTAGTGAGCCAAGACTAGACCATCTTCAGATGTCTAATTAAAAAACATATAGTTAGAATATTTATGTAACCACCAAAAATAAGTATTCATGTTTCCATTTCTATACCTGTCTGCTTACTACAAAATTTCAGAAGCCAGCTTAATTTCCTCACCCATATTCTGAATTTATACTGAAAAAGATAAATATTTGTTATTGCTGGACAACTTTGTGACAACTGCTCATTTCTATTTTATGCCTTAACACTCCAAACGCTGATTAGATTCTACTTAGATCCCCACCTGGAGCACTGCGTCCAGTTCTGGAGCCCCTAGGACAAGAAAGATCTGGACGTGCTGGAAGGTGTCCAGAGAAGGGCCACGAGGATGCTCAGAGGCTGGAGCACCTCTGCTGTGAGGACAGACTGAGAGAGTTGGGGTTGTTCAGGCTGGAGAAGAGAAGGCTCCCAGGGGACCTTATTGTGGCCTTCCAGGATCTGAAGGGGGCTACAAGAAAGCTGGGGAGGGACTTTTGAGGCTGTCGGGCAGTGGTAGGACTGGAGGGAATGGGTCAAAACTAGAGGTGGGGAGATTGAGATGAGACGTTAGGAAGAAGTTGTTGCCCATGAGGGTGGGGAGACACTGGCCCAGGTTGGCCAGAGAGGTGGTGGAAGCCCCATCCCTGGACATTTTTAAGGCCAGGCTGGATGGGGCTGTGAGCAACTGATGTAGTGGGAGGTGTCCCTGCCCATGGCAGGGGGGTTGGAACTAGATGATCTTTAAGATCCCTTTCAACCCTGACAATTCTATGGTTCTATGATTCTACTTAGTTTTGATACTAGGACAAAGACACCACTAAAGAGAAGTGAAGGAACTCACTCACAAAGGCTAAAGTCAACCTGTTAAACATCATCTCACTAGGGACAGGAGAGTGACAGACCTCCCCACAAAGCAACTCAAAATGTCTAACTCAAGTGCACTGATGCTGGGGAAGACTTTCTCACCACAGAAAGGGAGCGTGGGGGGCTGGGCTCAGTGAACTGAACTCAGCCTTTGTGAGCAGCCCTCACATCAGCTGGAGCAGCTGCTGCAACGGCAGAGCTTCTGTGACATGCTCATGCAGCTCCAACTCTGACAAAAAAACCTAGAAAACAGGGCAGAAAGTCTGTGCTAAGATAGTTTACTGTACAATTCTTAGTCCAGTATTTCAAGGATGTAGACTTTTTCAGTGATGACATCTGTGTTGAACTATGGTAAAGTGAATTTTGTTCTCAACTCATATTTTATTAATTACTAACCACACTGATAGCTTTTTACTGATGTTTATAAAAAGGTTTACAAGAGAAAACGTTGGTTTCAGTCCCTGTGAGAAGTTATTTACAAAGAATCTGAATAAAAAAGGTGGGCCCTGCAGACATCAGCAGCAGGTAGAACTTGGCAGTCACATGTAAGCTGAAGTCTTGTGTAAATCAAACAGGACTGAGTGACTGCAGGGCTTGATTATTTTATTTTTTCTAGTTTCTCACAAAACTGCTTGGAGTTTACTTCTCGTTTAGCTCAGGAGTGGCTAATTCTAACAGAAGCTTCAGTTCTCCTGCGCATGCTTGGATTTATCAGAAGTCTTTTTTGTTTACTCTTGACCCTACTAATAACTTCAACACAATGTATAAAGCACATGATCATTCCTTTCATAGAATCATGGAATGCTTTGGGTTGGAAGGCACCTCCAAAGGTCATCTAGTCCAACCCCCCTACAAGAAGCAGGGACATCTCTACCTAGGGCAGGTTGCTCAGAGCCCCATCAAGCCTGACCTTGAATATCTCCAGGGATGGGGCCTCCACCCCCTCTCTGGGCAACCTGTTCCAGTGATCAACCACCCTCATATTAAAGAACTTTTTCCTAATGTCCAACTTAAATCTACCCTTTTCTAGCTTAAAACCATCACCCCTCATCCTGTCACTACAAACCCTTGAGAAAAGATCCTCCCCTACCTTCCTATAGGCCCCTTTCAAGTATTGGAAAGTCACTATAAGGTTCCCCCAGAGCCTCCTCTTCTCCAGGCTGAACAGCCCCAACTCTCTCAGCCTGTCTTCATAGGAGAGGTGCTCCAGCCCTCTGATCATTTTTGTGGCTCTTCTCTGGACCTGTTCCAACAGGTCCATGTCCTTCTTGTGTTGGGGGCTCCAGAGCTGGACACAGTGCTCCAGTTGGGGTCTCATGAGAGCAGAGCAGAGCAGAGGGGCAGAATCACCTCTCTTGTCACTTGTTTTTATTTTTAAAAAAAAAAACAACAAAAGGACTATTTTTTTCATACCACTGTGCAGTGACTTTCTTCACTTTTCTATGTAAAATAGATATTTTTATCATAATAGTCTTTAAAAGTTTGATACAGATGAGCTATCTGACTATCAAATGTATCTTCAATCCACACGAAGCAGGACACTATTGGCAGAAATTACACTTACACTACACTGATTGATCTTGATCCATATTCTAAATCAAAGTGAAGTTTGAGAGGAACAAGCGATCACATCAATAAAGACCATGTGAAAGAGAAAGGGATTAGAAAATGAAATTAAGGTGGAGATTAGGCTTCTGAAGGATTCTGTGAGAGATATGCAGTAGTCTTGCTTTTGGTCAAACCTGCTCTGCAAGAAGAACCTCAAGCACAGCATTTCAGAACTTTGGTCTTCAGAAGGAAATGGTGACAGTGAGCACCTCAGATACACCTACACAGTTATTGTGGGTGGCTTAAGAGTGTGAGAGAAAGTCTGGCTTGGTTGTTTCACTTGAATTGCTTGAAAACTGCTTAGAAAACAGTATTAAAAACTTAAATGTATCTGGTAACTCTAAGTTTTTATGTTCTGTAAAACTCACAAGTTAAAAACACGTATCTCTGAACCCAAAGTGATAAAGACTGAATCTTTTCTCTACATCACCCAGAATTACACATCATACAATAAAATATGTTCATTGGAAGTGTTGAAATTAAGCAAATAAATGTGTTTTCTAAAATTCAGCATGTAACCATACGATCTGCAGAGCTAAACCCTCAGAAGTATCTTAACCCACACCTCCAAGTGTAAGCATTAAATGTAGCCTTTTGAATAATAAATGGTTGAAATTACTTTGACTATAGCATTTAAACTATTGTTCAGTTATGATCCATTTCAACAGGAAGCTTTGGATTTATAGTTGGAGTCAGACTCAGTTATAGCAAGAAAAAACTCTCCAAATCTCATTCTGAATTTCAAATCCATCCCATAGGAAGTGGAAAGTAGAAGTGGAAGAAAGAAGAGACTACCAAGTATATACTTGTTTGATCAAAACAAAATACAAACTACACAGTTCTCTGCATATTTCCTCATTTGAACTGGGTGCTTTGAGCAAGGAGTTGGACTACATGATCTATAGACGTCCTCCAAACCTAATTATTCTGTGATCTGTCTTTTAATGGGTTGTACTATGTTTTGTTCTATGATTCGTCTGTTAATGACCATTAATTTCTAACATTCTACCAATTTCCTACCTACTCAGCAGCTGTATTTGGGTCAATCTCTGTTCAATGTGCTGCTTAAGTCACCTCAAAAGTTTCTAAGCACTGGACCAAAGAACTATGTGATAGAAGCAACTTTTATGGACAGATGTGTTGTTGGAGCAAATACCAGCAAAAAAACAGAAAGAGAAGTGGCCCATTGACAAGAAACATAAAGAGTCACAATTTTCACAATTTTATACAGAAGTGCAAAAATAAGAATAACAAACACAAGGCCAGAACTGGTGAGAATCTCATCACACACAGGAAAAACCTCCCCATTCCCAAAGTGGATCGAAAATCACTAAATGCTGCATTGATGAGCTATGCCAACATAAAAAAGTCTGCCAAAGAGCAAAAATCCACCTCCAAACTCCTAAATTAAATTAATAGCAGGCTCTTTCCTCGGGCTTAGAGAGAGAGAAACCTCAGCACCTTGAGGAAAGGACAGGCAACTGTGAAGACAGAGGACATATATTTTTTATAAACGGTAAATTAGATCTAGGAAAATTTTTCTTATTAACAGCCTTCCAGACTTGCTAAAACTCCGATTAAAGCAGGATATATTAAAAGCACACTTATTCTTTAACCTACTCCATACCTTTGGCTCCACACCTTTTAAAGACAGGAGGGGTATTTTAGCAGCTAAAGTAAAAAATAGGGATGACTGCAAGTAATAAATTCTCCCAGTATTCCTCTGACCACACAGATTTTAAATAATGAAAGAAAAAAACCCATGAAAAATTCCATATGGACCAGCAAGGCTCTGTAATCTGACCACACAGGGTCCAGACTCTTTCTGCTCCTCACCCCACCCCACCAGCGAGAAGATTGGGGGTGCACAAGGAGCTGGGAGGGGACACAGCCAGGACAGCTGACCACAACTGGCCAAAGGGATATTCCAGACCATGCTCAGCATATAAAGCTGGGGGAATAAGAAGGAAGGAGAGGACATTTGGAGTGTTGGTGTTTGACTTCCCAAGTCACCATTACATGTGACAAAGCCTGGCTGTCCTGGAGATGCTGAACACCTGCCAGCTGGTGGGAAGTGGTCAATGGATTCCTTCATAGAATCATAGAATTGTCAGGGTTGAAAGGGACCTTAAAGATCATCTAGTTCCAACCCCCCTGCCATGGGCAGGGACACCTCCCACTAGAGCAGGTTACTCAGAGCCCCAGCCAGTCTGGCCTTGAACACCTCCAGGGATGGGGCTTCCACCACCTCTCTGGGCAACCTGTGCCAGTGCCTGCCCACCCTCATGGGCAAGAACTTCTTCCTAATGTCTAATCTGAATCTCCCCACCTCTATTTTTGACCCATTCCCCCCAGTCCTACCACTACCCGACATCCTATAAAGTCCCTCACCTTGTTTTGCTTTGCTTGTGTGCAGCTTTGCTTTACCTATTACACTGTCTTTATCTCAACTAACAAGTTTTATCACTTCTACTCTTCTGATTCTCTCCCCCTTCCCACCTGGGGAGAGTGAGGAGCAGCTGGAAGCTGGGGGCTGAGCTGCTGTCTGGGGCTAAACCGAGTGGGTAATGTCTTAATATCACATAGAACAAAAAACAATTACATGGTCCCAGTCCAAATTCATCAACACCTGTAGGATGAAATAGACTTTGGATAAAATCCATTTGCTTTTTACATACTGATGATCTGTTCAGTGGGACAGGAGATGTATCACTCCCCTTGTTGAGTGTATTTTCCACTTTATCACTCTCAAAATATTTTAAAGACCAAAGATTTCAGGGCAGGGCTTGCCCCTTGGGCTACTATTGTAATTATACGTCAGTTCAGGGTAAATATTCAACTCTATCTGACTGAAAGTTAGCAAACCAAAGCTCAGCTGTGGGATTAAGCTTGGAACTGAATTTCACGGATATGACAACACCAAACGCATCCTGGAATTGCTCTACACAAAGCATATTATTATTATTGGATTTGAAATTTACATTGTTGTTCTTAGCAGCGCAGTAATTCCAAAAGGAAATGTAAAAATAAGCAAGCAAAAATAAATCCAAGCACAGAAATGAAAAACAGAATTAGTTTATAAATCCTGTATCATCCGAAAGCGTAGCAACTGCTATTATTCTGCTGGGTCATGGTAAACAAAGAGAGGGCAATTACTCTGTTGAGCTGATCACACTGTTGGGCTGAGGATAAGAGCAAAGTAAGGAAAATACTTGTCTCCTGGTTTCCACCTGATGTGCAGGGACCTCGTGGTAGGATATGGAAAGGAAATGGAATTTACAGTCTGAGCTGACTAATACATGTTCCTAATTTATCAGTGATACTTGACTTTTCTGGACAGTACTGTCTGTCTTAGGAAGCTACTACACAAAGCTTTGAGAATCTTAGTTAGAAAGCCATGGCCATATTAAAAAGTATGTTCAACAACATGATCTAGGAAATTATTTTTAGGGCATGTATCACAATTAATCCATCCATCTCATTCTATCCTAAGGAAACCAACTTTATTAATGAGTGAATAACAGATCATAATTTGCTAGATTATTTAAAGCGTATTAGTTTGTAATTACCAAACAAGAACCTATTATTATCTTCATGAATTTGTTTTTTTCATCTGATGAAAATAATATACAATGCTTAGTTGAAATTCTTGACAAGCAGGCATGAAACAATATTACACAGCAGAATGTTGAGCCTGAGTTGATAATAAATCACAGCTCCCTTTGTTTCAGACTAGGAGTGCTGAAAACTAAATTACAGGACTCTACCCATTTACTTTACTCTATAGAACTGCAATCCTATTTAAACATTATGCCTCGGTCCCTTGAAATAAATGCAGTAAATCCATCTGAGGTTTTGAAAGCATAATGTTGGATCTTGGTTGAAAGGTACCTACTCTACCTACAACTTCAACTCTTTACCTATATGGTAGCACAAAACTTAGGATGCTGCCAAATTAAGTCTTAAAAACCTCTTTTTTTCCTGTAGTTTGGTGTTCCCTCAGAGTTTAGTACATTTTGGGGGCATACCAAATTGTCTAAGTGATGGACCTACCTAGGACCATTTAGCATCCAAGATAATTCAGTGCGTGCTAGGACAGCATCACTACAACTTTTTGTTCAGTTTAAAAGTAAATTGTGGAGGAATAAGAAATAAGTCAAGTGGAGCTACAATGCTTATATTTTCATGACTGCTGAAAAGTGACGACCTCCAAATTGGTGTCATCTGCTATATATATTATATATATCTGCTATATGTTGATCTCTCAATCAACAATCCTGAGAAACTTAAAATATTATGAAATGTGATGCAATATTCAGTGGAAAGTTCAGGCAGGAAAGATGCCTGATGAAGCTAAAGTTCAAGCAGATTCTTTATACTAAAAATTCCTCAGGTGAGTTATTTTCTTCAGTTTTCTGTTTATGATGTTTAGAACATCATAAACATCATAAACAGTGCAGCTCTTCTTAAAATAATGAAGCTACAAGTGAGCAGCCTTGAACAACTATGGACTAATTAAGCAGGCAATGAACTACTGAAAAACAAAAGCTTACATTAACTTGGTTTTGCTTTATAAAAAGTATTTTCAGTTTCATAAAACTATATTAAATAATTAAATAATTATTATCAGGCAGATAATTTTGAAAAAGGGACAACTGTTGTGTTATACACAGCTAAATGTTAGTAGAATCCTGTAGAATATTTCAACATTTTGAAGATAACGTGTCAGTAATTTCAGAGGTTAGAAAAATTGCTTCTTTTTTCCCTTTGATAAACAGACTTCTATCGGAATGTGGCATTTATCAGGCTCACTGATAACACCTGTGCAACTCAGCATTTCCAGACAAAGAAAGTTTCTGGAGGTGCTTTTTCCCGTGGTGAAGCTTAGTGAGGACACCTGCCACTGTGAAAGCTGGAGGAAAGAATGATACCTGCCTTTAGGGTGGGTTGCTTAGATTGCCAGAGTGATACGTTGTGTTTCCACCTCCAAAAGTCATCAGTCTCAATATAAAAATAAAAAAAAATATACCTGAAAGACCAGCTCTGTGCATGTGGGTGAGTGTCACACACTGCAGCAGGATGTTATCACTGGCAGCTGTGAACAGTTATCTTCAGAGAGGGCTCTTACCACATTTTATTATCTTTCTGGGACACTGAAACAGGCTGAGCTTAGTAAAAGTTTATGATAAATCTGAAGGAAAATCATCTGTACAACATGAGATCAAGGGTTTGGTGGGAAATTCGCAGTGACTCCTGTTCCCAGCCAGAGCAAGCTCAGCTGCAGGCTCAGTCCATGGCTATCATTGAAGTTCAAAGCAGTTACTTGTAATAAAAAGACCTCTTTTCCATTCATGCTTCTAAACAGAAGATCAGCAGAGCCTTACATTTGCTTCCTATGTCAGGAACCATAGAATGGTTTGGGTTGGAAGGGAATTCCAAAGGCTATCTAGTCCAACCCCCCTACAATAAGCAGGGACATCTCTAACTAGGTCAGGGCCCCATCAAGCCTGACCTTGAATGTCTCCAGGGATGGGGCCTCCACCACCTCTCTGGGCAACCTGTTCCAGTGATCAACCACCCTCATATTAAAGAACTTTTTCCTAATGTCCAAATAATCACTTAGTACAATTAAGATCAAGTTCACCTCTGATTTTATCCTTTAGAAGTGCTGAGCACACAGGCACAGAACAATGAAAGTTTACAATCTGAATGCTAGAAACATCAATGCTAAATTCATTTAAAACTATTAAATAAACACAGCCAGGAATATATTATGGAGGAAAAATTTCACAGAGGCAGAGGGAGATAAATGTGACCTTTCCAATAGAGAAGGTGGATGAAGAGCTTTAGATGCTTTAGACTTACTAATCACACAGTGAACACCATTTCACCCAATTTCTTTATTTGCTTCTATTCCACTCTTTTTCCAGTGAAACTACATTTATACAAGGCTCTAAGCAACCAGTCTGAAGTTAACAAAACATATTTTAGCAATATATAGCATTTACTCTCAAATCTATCTTGAAAGCTTTTGTTCATTGAAGGTGGAAAGCTGAGACACCCAAACTAATAATTATGCTGAAGTAATTAGTTGCCATCATGTCTGATCTCAGCTAGAAGTTAGTAATGAGCTGCAAAGTATTAATGCCATATTTTGGTCTGCATAAAGTACAGAATATAAAGACTAATATGTGAACACCACCTCAACCTGTCCCAGGCCAAGGTAGGACTCAAATTAATGATCTGGCAATCATTAAGATGAGGGTTTAGGAACACATTAACCACCATCTACCCAAAACTCTGCTCAAAGGTAAGAGGTTGAAAGGATCTGCACCAATTAAAGAGTATGATGTTAGGTGAGGACAGGTTTTGTTACAGATCTCAGCCTTTCATCTCCCATGGAGACCTTTTGAAAACGTTCATGTAATTGTGCCTACTTGAAGCACTACTGTCCCTAAATCACACATCATACATGGGCACAGTGTGCAATATTTTAAAAGCACTTCAGAAGTAATGAATAGCAGTAATTAGGAGCCCCTTTTAAGTGTGAATTTACACAGAACATACAGTTCTGACCTACATTTTTCAGTTTATTTCTCTATCTACCTCTTGCTTATTCTGAGCCGAATCATGCACACCTATAAAAGAGGTGGTGGGAAGATAAAACACCTGCATATGTTTGATTTAGAGTGTCTCTTCATGGGAAGAGACACTTACATTGTATGACTTCTTGATCCCTCTCTTCCCAACTTTGTTCTCATTGTGGAAACACATTAAAAGAAGAGTCACCTTTAATGAATCAGGGCTTCAGTTATTGCTTTAGAAACTTTTTTTTTTATCTCAAAAAGAGATATTATTTCCTAACTTGCTTTCAATGATGAGTTTTTCCAATCTAGGACACCATAGACCATGATGACCCTAAAAGTACATGTAAGAAGGATCTGCTTGACCTCTTATAACATAAGAAAAACATTTGTATGTCCCATTTTCCACCTGTTTCTATATAGTGGTGAAGGATTTGAGCTTTGACTGGTTGGAATATGTAGCTCTCTATCAAACCATGGCTAGAGAAGCATCTGTCTAAAACTATTGTAGGACACAATAAAATGCTGTAAGTCTTTGGGCACTCTCTGTGGAACGACCAGCGATAAATATTAGGGATTGGGGCTAACAATTTTTCATCAGAAAATCTATCCTTTGGGTGGAGCAGACATTTTATATCCCTGGTTAAATGATGAGATATCTGGGTATTTAATTGATTCAGTTCTGTTTTGTTTGCTCACAGACAACCAATCTTAAGGCTTTGAATTCCTGGACTTTCCAAGTCACTTCTTGCCAGCTGACCCACGATTACTGATTAGGAGAAGATTCCTATCCCATCCCAGCTACGAAGTAAAAAAAAGTAGTTAATTATCTCTTGTTTGCTTATCTGTCTCTCTCTTCTCTCCCAGAGATACATAAGATTTTATCATCCCCAGCAAATGGTCCAGCCACACAAATTAATTTCTGCTGATGCACATGCCTTGTGTTTTAGAAGTTGGTTTCTATTCTGTTACCTAATCCTATTCCAAAAAGACCTTTCCTGGTTCCTTCAGAAAGAAATGAGCAGAATTTGATATATGATGTCTCTTCAATGACTGGCTTCCCATCAAAATAGCACCTCAGTGGGTTTGAAAATGCTGGTTTGAAAGTGGTTTGAAGTAGGTGACACAATCTGGTCATATACTTTGCAATTCTGATACATGGGACCCTCTTAAACAGCAATCTTTTAGGTTGCTTGAATTTCCAAATCTGCCAATACAAAAAATATTCCCAACAACATGGAAATACAGAAATATAGCACAGTCTATGATCAACCACCGTAGTTTTTAAGCCTTTTTTCATGACTGAACATGATTAGTTTCTTTTTTTTCTGCGTATGAATATATACTTTAAATGCTCCTGGTTTCTCCCCCTGGGTAGTATGCAGCCCAAATTCTTCATTATTTCACTGATCATTCACCATTATTCCCAGCACTTATGGTTCTCATGGCCATTCTTCAGAGTCTATTCAGATCTACATTAGTATTAGTGTCTTTGTTTCAAATAATATTTTATTTAGCACAAAACACGGACATGACCTACATGGGACAATAAAAGAACAACCAAAATGAACAGCTTGTCTTGTCTTTGTGTTATGACCTGTTCGTTTGATTCTTATAAATCCAGACAATGCCATTTTCAAAGGGCACTTTTTACATAACAACAGGGAAAAATCACCATGTGAACAAAATCACATCCACCAGTGTATAAAATTGTACTACAGCCTGCTGATTAAACTAATAAAAATTACACAACTGTTTTTAATCATAGTTTACTGTAATCATTAGTACGCTGGAATTTATTAAGTTCTTATCCAGCCTTTTTCAAATACAGTCAGGGCCCCAATACACTCAAATCTACGCTTGCCACATGAATCTGCCAAGGTTAGGCTGTGGTTTCATGTATACCAGTAATTAATCCAATTAAGTCTTGAAAAGGAGTTGTTAATCTACTGTGTATGGAACATTAGCTGCTTGGAAGATACGAAGAAGTAGGTCATGAGAAAACTACCAGAAAAGGAAACAAAAAAGACCCTTTAAAAATACTCTTGCACATGGAAGTAAGCAAAGTGACAGTGGTGGAGTAAAAACAGAAGCTAAACATTCAGCAGTTAGTATAATTTTAATTAGCCTTAAAGGAAAACCATTGAGGCACTATTGTTGATGAAGGCTCATGGATTTCTTCCTCCAGCAGATAAGCTAAATTAAGATTGTTTTGGAAACTTTGGATTAACACTGCACAGATGTTGCTAGGGCCTGAATTTATGGGTAGCAGCAGCTGCTGAGGTTCTTCTCTCCACCAAGGGGGGAAAAACTTTTAGCAGGGAAAAGAACAATGGGAGATTTGCTAATTAGGAGAAGTAAAATATATCTACCTTTTTATTAGAGCAGAATGGCACATGTGAGTCGACAGGGCAAAGGGAGAGGAAGAAAGGAGGCAGAAAAGGGGGGTAAGAGTTGAGAAATGATGATGAAAAGCATCAAGCAGAGAGAGGCAGCAGCAGAACCTGCTTCACAGTAAGATACAGAGAAAAATAATGAATAGGCAACTTGGGAATGCTGCTGTCTATTCCTCTCTGTGTGTGGTCCCCTACTGTTTGTGATGTTGGGAAAAAATAGGGTATAATGAAAAAATGAGCTGGAAGGCATTAGCTGATAGAAATCTGATACACTCACACTTTAAAGTGATAAACAGAACATTTGACTGTTTGCAATGAGGACAGGAGGTGTGAGATAACGTAGCAGCATTCTAACATATGTTAAGTATTGCTCATATATCTGAGTTTTGGCAAACACCAGGAGATAATCTATAAGAAGATACTAACAGCCTGTGCATTAACACTACGTGGTGACTCAACATCAGAAAAGTGAACAAGGGTGGTGAAGTAACATCATCCCTATGAATAGCAGAAGTAGAAATAGATGGGTACTGCCACGGTGAGAATTTATCAGTGAGAGACCAAAATCCTGGGCTGGTGGATTAAAAAAATATAACTCAAGGTTTAAATTATATGAGTATTTCAGATTTATTTCTTAAATGCTCCACCATCTGGCCTTGACTACTAGAGCACTTCTCCTTGCCCTTTTTCTGTGGGATAGAGGTATTTCAGCTGCTTCTACATCCCTACACTCCTTAGATTGAGACCTGAAAGATCCATTTTTATAGTATCTACATTGTCTTTTGCTTCTGCCCTAGCTTTGAGTATCTGCAGATGGAGTCAGGTTTACATCAAGCCCCCCAGGGACACAACAATTTGACATCTGATGGAACTCCATAGGCAAAACGACTCCCTCTTCTGGAAAAAAAGGGAAAGATGCTGCAATAAGGTTCCTGTGGGTAAGCTCCTCTCCCCCCTTCCTCACCAGATGTTTCTTTAGGTGATCAGGGTAATGAACCAATTGTTGTTCTATGGTAACAGTCCAATCTCACCATTATATTATGTACCATACCTGTTCTGATGATCTGGTGCCCCACTGCTTGAGATAGGGATTTTTTGACCCTTAGATTCTAAAGGACCTCATATACCTCATCTATCACCTGAGGACACTTATATACATATTTAAAGCGTGTGCATATATATATGATCAATAGAGCTTATAAAGCCACAGACATCTTGAGATAAATGATAATTTCACCTACTACAACTCCCTGATTAGCTCCAGCTTTATCTGACTCTTCTTGGATATCGTGGACTCACAAGTAGTACCAGATGTAACAGAGATGGTCCCTCAGAGCCTCACTGATCATAAAACTGTATTGCTCTGCTATAAAAGCACTCCATTTAGATTACTCCACTATGAAATTGTCTTTTATGTAAACTAATCCCCAAATAGTTCCACTTATTACTAGGCTGAAACTGCTTCTGAAAGAGGCTGCGTGAACTTAACACTGTGCAGTGACTTGGTGGGAACAACTGAAATCAGCTAATTAACTAATTCAGTATGAAGCCTACTAACAGAGCCACTGGGAGGAAAGGTTTAAGTGCTAATTGTTCTTGCATAGGTAACGAAGAAAATAGGTGAGACTCCAAGAAAGCACTACATGTTGTATTAGACTGGAACATGTTATCAGCAGGGCTAGGGAATATACATCATGTACCCTGGAACAGTGTGACTGCTGTTTGTTGGTGTGAAACAATTAATGTCTATTTACTGTGATCATGCAAATGTCATGAAAGCAGTTTGCCCACCTAATAAACATTCTTTTTCTTGCATCTTTTCCTCTTGATATTCCTAAGAAGCGTCTTAGCTAGCTATGCTGTACAGAACTCTAATTTTGACTGAAACAGCAGCAATTTAATTTCACTACTCTTCTACTACAAAATGAAAATTAATTGCACATACAGGCAAAGCTGCTGAAAAACAGAATTGTCACTCTTATATTTGATCAACTAAGTAAATCATGTGGTATCAACTCAAGTCTAATGCTGACTCTTGAGTGTGACCCCAGCCTCTGTGGAAGCAAGCAGGACTTCCAAAAACATTTACTTATTTATTCCTGTGAGACCAAACGACTACTACAAGGGCTGTCTTCCTTTATTAGGAAATATGGCATCAAAAGGCTTAGCAGGACAATCTGACCATCCTATGGAAACTTCACTTATCCCAGGATGAATGGAATATTCCACAATTTTCTTAATAGAATTTAGATTGCAAATGTCCCTAAGAAATCTAGAAATTATTGTATCCCATCTAAGGAGTTAATGGCTGAGTACTCATTTGAGAAAGGTTCTGATCATTTTAACAACATCAAATAATACAAAATACAAAGGATGTAGATTATTGAGTAAATTACAATATTCCCCTAATAGAAGTGGAAATCTTTTCCACTGTAAGTAACACCCATAGAATCTCTAAATGAGAATTTAGACATTATTATCCCAAAGATAGGAACACTGACATTAAGGATGGAAGAAGACTATCCACTACTCATCACTCTTTTTACTGAGACATTTCACTTCAAAGAGTGATAGGGTAAAACACATTAATGTGGAGTTGAACTTGTGCTTGAACAGTGCTGGGTCCAAGTTCTATTTTGTTTTCTCAGTGCCCTCTCAAACTTTATGGGTTGATGGTACCACGTTCAGCATCATTTACAGCAAGGATCAGAGCAAGGAAATCTCAGGCCTAGTTGTCCTCAAAGATAATTAGATTTTATAAAGGAAATTCCCTCACCAGCTGTGCTCTAACTGCATTGTAATGCACAAAAATATTTGTTGCTCCCTCTGCCACAAGAGTTTATTTCACAAGAACAAGTTGTTGAGTGAAGCTCTGCACCAGACTTCTTCAGAAACAGCCCTTTAATTAGTATTTCCTATCAGCTGGCTGAAAAATGCAGGTTTACCATAAAGGACTGAACTGACAGGAAAGCTTCTTTCTGCTGCCAGTGATGCAGAAGTTTCTCTTTTATACAGTAGCAGAAACTACAGGCTCTATGATCATTCATTCATATCCCACTCTCTCATCACCTCTTGGAGATTTCACCATATCTTTAAATTTATCCTAGTTCCAGTAAAATGGTTGTTTTCTATTTTCCTCCACATCTGACTGGTCCAAGTAATAAAACAACCATTCTTCCAAGGCTGCAGTTTATAATTTTCAAATGAACATTAAGCAATCTTTTAAGCCAGGATTACAGGCACAGTTTCTTCTTAAAAACCATAACTGATGTGTATGTTTGTATTTCTGTTCAGATTGAACAACACACAGCTTTTCAAGCAGTTAAACACAGTAAGTATAATTCTCCACCACGCATTTCTATCAAAGTCAATGGTAGGGTGTATTTGGCTTGACAGCTTGGTAATTATTACAGATATTACAGTGATGGATGATGATGCTAAGCACTACTGTAGCTTGGGGACTGGTTAAATTAGAAAATATATAGTTATTTTTTTGACACAAATAGAATGACATAGTTCCCCATATGCCTTTTTTTTCTGTTTGAACAGAACATTAGGCTTTAATTTGATGTTACTGGCCAGAAGCATAGCAGGCCAATTGTACACAATAACAGCTGTAAACAGACTGGGAATGTCCAAATATTCCAGAGAAATAGCAACTGCTTATATACAGAGAAGTTCAACAGTGCAGTGGGTTCAAACTGGAAGAGGGTAGATTTAGACTGGAAATTAGAAGGAAATTACCCGCTATGAGGGTGGTGAGACCCTGGCACAGGTTGCCCAGGGGGGTTGTGGATGCTCCATCCCTGGAGGTGTTCAAGGCCAGGTTGGATGGGACCTTGAGCAACCTGCTCTAGTGGAGGGTGTCCCTGCCACGGCAGGGGGCTGGAACGAGATGACCTTTGAGGTACCTTCCAACACTGACAATTCTATGATTCTATGATGATTCTATGCACACACAAAAACTCTAAATGGAGACCTTAGCACATATTCCTGTCATTTGCAATATTCAGCATGTGCTGTAGAAACAGCCCACACATCCCCACTCAAACTTAATGTGGACAAGATGCATCAAGCTGAGTGTAAGTGGACAAGCCACATACAAAGTACTTATTCATGTATTTCTGCCTCGGAATTCTCAGTCAAAGCATGGGAGACATAAGCAATGGTTCCTATTAAGACTGTAATCTAGGTTTATAGGGGTTTTTTTGAAAAGGAAGATTTTATTGATTAGTATGACTGTATTGAGACACTGTGAGGTATATTTGCACTATAATGTGATTTTTCAAATGCACAAATCTTCACCTAAATGTACTCCCAAACTGAAAATCTCAGCCCAGTAATTTTCTCCAGGAGTTAGGGTGCATTTAAGGTAGAACTTTAGAACACGCTGGTTAAACAAACAAACCAAATACTATGACTAACTAATGACTCAAGAAATAATGTCCATTGGAGATATCATGATTCTTTGACTAAATCTCAGAATGGAAAGGAATAACAACTCACAAATGCTTCTCCTTTTATGTCTCCCCAGTGAGTTTCATCAGACACAGTGAAACATCGATTCTTGAATGCTCTAAAACTGCTCCATTAACTCCAGACAGGACTGAGAATGAAGTGAAGGTCGAATATTGTGAATCATCACTCCCCAGCACTGACAGAGCAAAGAAATGCTGTGAGCAACCACAAAGCAGGCACAGCCTTGGAAGAGAAAATTTCTGAGCAATCTTCTGACAAGGTTTGACTGCCATCTACAGGTAATAGTCATTAGTGCAACTGGTAGGAGAAAAAACATGTATAAACATGTATAAAACAGGGGAGCTAACCTAAAAAACTTTCTTTTTCTGATAAAAATATGATTGCACACAGAAACCCCAATCTCCTTCACTCTCTGGTTTGAGATCTAATAGGTCCTTGTATTTAAAATAGGAATTTTTAAGTGTTGACTTTCTAAGAGCTCAGTTAAAACTGCCTTAAATAACTCTCCTCATATAGAGTCATAGGTTGGCAAAAGCACAAAACTTTAAATTATATTGGAAATATCTAATTGTATGTATACTGTCCATACAGTTGTGGGAGGTATGGCTGAAGAAACACCTTCTATTTGGAGTTTTCTGCTAAAATTAGGCTTACTAATCAGGCTAGTTCCCTCTAGGCAGAACATATGTTAACATATCACTACATAAGCAACTGTATAAAGATTTTCCCTCAGCTGTTCAGAACATCTAGCACGGTACTTCAGTTCCCTCTTGTCAAATATATCCCTTCTCTTTCCATTCTCCCTTAAAGCCACTTTTTTTTTCCTTCAACAGCTGCTGCCAAGCTGCCTTTACATCTTCTCCAAGCCACCTAACTGGTTAAGCTAAAATCCTCCTTCAAAAATTTTATTCTAGACTTATGGAATAGTTGCATGGCGAAAGGAAAGGAAAACAGGGGATTTTAGGGGTTGAGGATGAATTACAAAAGGACTTTGAAGCATTCTAAATAGCATTTCTGTAATTAAACTAAATTACTATATTTGCACACCACATGCAAGAATTATTCTGCGCAGTACAATATTTCATATAAAAGATTAAATGCAGTATTTTTAGACAAAAAACATCTAGCAGACAGAAAAGCCTGTGGGCCAAAGACTAAGTTAATTTTCTCACTTTCAAAGTCCTTCAGCAGCTAGGACCAAGCACAATATTCCAGTACCAAAGTTACCTGGCTTCTCAATATTTTATTCATGAAGAAGGAAAGACAATAATGGCATTTTTATGCTTTCATACCTCAGTAGAAAATCTTTTCTATATTAACCTGGTGCCTTCTGTAATCTTTTCCTGCATTAAGGATTCTCACTTTTCCCCACCCATGAAGTACATGCCTTTAAGAGAGTTTTTCTTTTTCTATAGTTTTACTAATTCTCAAAATTTATTCTACTTATAGAAGAAATACTGAAAAACAAAGACATTCAAACCCTCCCTTCATGTTTAAAATACTTACTAGAGATTGATATAAAAATCTGAGAATCTGTCCTAATGCCAGGTCATTGACTGCACTAATACACTTTAATGGTCCTGATCAGTCCCAACTGGAGTCTTCAGAGTTTTTATTTTAGTTCCCAATGCAGCAAGTTTTAATTTTAGTTCCCTTTCAGGTCAAGCTTTAAAAATGTCTTTGTCTTTGGTTCCTCCATACATCTTTTAGAGATAAGTTGACTCATCTCATTTGGGATACTATTGAACATATGAATTATTTCTGTGTGTTGAGAGCTGTGAAGATGCAGTTAGGCCTCACATATCAAGGTATAGATAATTATGAAAACAACATTTTAACACCATGTTTAAAGATGGTTCTTGTACAAGTGAGGTGTCAATTTATTTTTACTTGTCCTTCCTTCTGATTGACTTTTAGGCACAGAGATGAATATTTAAATTTCTGGAAAAAAGACCTCTGTACTGCACATCAACATCACCCAGCCTGACTGCAGGTGTTACAGCATAAATTCTGATGGAAGCTGAACCTAGGGCAAGGACAGGAGGGCAAATCAAGCCTGACTAACCCCATCACCTTCTGGATATGGTCCTGGGCAACCAGCTCTAGGTGTCCCTGCTTGAGAAGAGTGGCTGGACAAGCTGACCTCCACAGGTCTCTTCCTATCTCAATCATTATGTGTGATTCTGTGTGTAAATTAAGAGGCCCAAAACACCTTTTAAGGAGTCATTATACATAAAACCCAAAAGATTTCTGTGCAAAAGAAACTCACTGTAGAAAGAAATAAGTTTCTCTGTGTTGAAAATACAACATATTGGCCAAAGAAGTGGAAAGGGATTGGAGATAGTAGGAATGCAACATGGATAAGGGTAGTTCCATCATACTCAAAATATCAAACAACTCTGGGAACACAGACAATTCAACGTTCAGTGTGAAGTAAGAGCATAAGAAGCTTTTGCAAAGTCTATCATTAGACTGTAAAATGAGCTGCAAAGCTCAGTAGCCTTGTTTTGTGTAATCCTGACACATTTCCATGTGCAAGTCCTTACCTGGGTTGTGAGCTACACGTCCCAGATTAAGCCTGCACATCTACATGCTGGTGACCACACACATTACAAGCCTCTAGAATAAATCAGCTTTCCATGTAACTGCACAGAACTATTAAAAAACTTCCTGTGCTTCAAAAATCAAGAACTGAGATGTCAAAATATTTTTACAACCTAAGATGCAAGAGATCTCCTGGTATCCAGTGATCTCCAGAAGTGTTGTGAGTACCCTTCCTGCTCCTCCTATTTTAAGCCTGGCTGTGTGATGAACATTATCAATGCACTCCGTTGTACAACAAAGAGCTGTATCATGGGGTAACATGAATAAATTGATATATGAGCCATGGCAGTATAAAAAAGCTTGTCTGATATGTCAATTGCTAAATTTCTATAGATTACACACCATCTGTGTCAATAATCTACAGAGTAATTCCCTGATATGACACATTCCTCTAACTACCTGCCTGCTAATACTTTTTAATTCTCTCAGCTTCTCTGCTTTCTCAGCATGCATTTGAATTTGTATTTACATTATCTTTCGAGTATTAAAAATATCCATAAAATCTCCTTCTTAAGGAATATTTTCATAAAGTAATTTTAAGATACTTGGAGTTGTTCATAGCTTTTCATTTCAACAGATGTACCAAAGCTGAAGAGGTTATAAGACACAGACACATTCTCCTTTTATATGCTCCTTTTGTTTGCTGACATTCTATTACCCACTGTTTGAACCACTATGAGAGAACCTGGAAGACTTTCTACAGTTTATTGTCTTTAAATTTTTCATCACTATACCTTATTCCAAATACTAGAGTGCAAAAGAGCTTTCACCTACTCAAAATAAACCTTTCCCACAGAATTTATGATTACTGACATTAATCTAATAAAATAATGTAATAATTTAATAAGTAATTATGCCAACGATGGAACTCTTTTGTCTCAAGGTATACACCCCATCATCAAAACATTTATTACTCCACATAAAGTACTATAAGTGGCTCATGTGGCTTTATCATCCATAAGTTTTCTCTACATATTTCAGAAAATACATCATTTCAACTGATGTCCCACCATAAGATATGAATATTGGATTAATTATAAATATAATATGTTGAAGTTTTACATTTTCCAGAAATTATGACACTATGGAAAAGAAAATGAGGTCTTTTCAGATATGGCCATGGAAGTGAGGAGAACTGTAAAGATGTACTTAATTTATACGTAGAGACTTCAACCTTTTTTCTTACCTGAGTCCCCAAACAAGCAACCATCATGTGAGTGAGAAGTTTTGCTGCAAACATTGCACACCTGGTGCAGAAAAGGTGGGAGATAATGGCCAAAGTGAAACCTGCACAGAAAAAAAGGAACAAATAACAATAAAAAAGGGAAACGTAAAGCTCAAGTTAATAAAACTATGCTAGATAATAATAACAAGGCTGGATCTCTTGAAGGTGCAGATCATTAAAAACCAAAAAAACCCCCAAATCTTACAGAGAATGTTCACTTTGGTTAACACGGAGATCACTCAATAATTTGTTACTGAAGTACTAAAATCTATTTAACCTTTTTCATAGGCTTGGGAGCTAAAATAATCGTATAATGTAAACAAGTCATTTTTGCAAAGTGTTGTTTTAAATTATCATATATTAATATTCAAATATATTATTTGAATATATTCGAATATACTCTATATTAATATCATAATAGAATATAGTACAATACATTATACGTTATACTATTTATATAATGTATTATAATATATTACTATATTATATGATAAGATTATAATATATTATTATATGATAGTTAAATATAAAGTCAAGGTAACAATTCAGTGCTCATATTACTGCAGCCCAAATGCTTTTAGAAATGAATAAATTAAAAAATTGCCTCCAAGTAGCATTACCTTAGGAGACAGCTATAACCATCTAAATGCTAGTTTCTCATTTCACCTGTGTTCAGCACAGAAATCCAGAGTTAATTAATTGTTTGTGCAATTCCTCGCCCCAGGAAGGGCAGGAATTTGGATACTTAAGGCAGATCTTTTACTCCGTTTTGAGACAGACCATTTGCTCAACTACAAGTATTCGTAAGATATGAATGAAATAATTTCAGAAAAATTCTTTCTAAACCTTCCAAAAATGAGCTAGTGATATTTATACAAGTGTCTACATAAGAAAGTAGACAGTATTCTTTATTTGGAAAGAATAACATTCTATTTCACTCTACTGTGCTTTTTTTTTCTTCTCTTTTTTTTTTTTAAATTTGTTCTTCACATCTAGGTGGAGATGATAGAGAAATAAATAATAACCTTTTAGCTCTAAAATCTAATGCAATTTGTTAATCACTAGATTTTAAAATATATATATAAAAAATATATATAATCTCATAAGGAAATATCTTCAGCCAAACAAGTTGAAAGGCACTGCAGTTATATTCCCTTAACCAGGCTAAACTATTTTAATTTTTAAAATACATTCTTATGACACATGCCTACAGTAAATAACTAGTGCTGGACAAAAATCTGTAGTCCTTTTTTGCTTCCAGCTCAGCAAAATATTTCTCTTAGCTTGTTTCTACAGCATATTGCCCTACTTTGTTGGGTTTTTTCCTTCAGTTTCTATAGTATTTTGCGGTCTACAGAATATTTGTCTCATGAATTTACTTTTTTTTCTGTAAAACAGTAAGTATGATTTTTTATTATGATTTGTCTTTATTTTTTACTTTCACTAACACAATCTAACTTAGTAGCTCACACATTTTAAAATCTGCTTATTTTCATCTGCTATAAAAATATTTCATTATTGTGAAATAAAACAATCAATTTGTATGAAGCATGTGAAAAACAGAGGGTTTTCTCCTCTTTCTTTATCTTCTTTTTTGTGGCTGAGGTTTTAAAGCAATTAAGGATCCCAGCTTTGGTCTGTTGGGGTAGTTTGGTGGGATAAATAGGGGATTTAGTTGCTTGTGCTCATATAATGATGACCTAATACAGAAGTTATAAACTTCACAAGGAGCAGACTCAGAACCCCATTTAAGGTTAGACTAAGAACCCTTTAGGACATTTTCTTGGTGACCCTGATACTCTTAGGTTCCTGCTTGCACAGTGTTCATCAACACAAGAAGAAAAATTTACTTCCATCTGGGATTTCCTGAAGATTAGAACTGACCAGAGTGTGAAATGTGTGATTCCATCTCCTTCAGAAGCCAAGCAGAGTTTAAAACTTAGATCATTTTGGGACTTCTGGAGTTGTGAACCTCAGAGGTTAAACTCCTGGACTTCTCCCAGGAAGTCTACACTCATGGTATGGAATCTATGTCCCCCAGCTTATCACTTCTGACTGAGTGCAACTAAAATTTTCAAAGAGATTTCAGACTAAGCAGAAAAACACCTGAAATATTTGACAAAAGAAGACAACTACTAGAGACACAAGTGAATTCAGGATTTTGAAGTTTCTTCCCTCAAACGAATGACATATTTATCTTTTTATGTTCCAATAAAACATCACAAGGAAACATATTTCTTTGCAGGATTTTCTTTTTCAGTGGCAAAATTTGTCACAAAATTTGTGCAACTTTAACACCAGGAAGTCAGGGAACATTCCCCCAACACCCCTCCAAATAGAAGATTTAGTGACCTTGTTACTAGCCATTAGTAGAATCACTAAAAATCAATCAGTCTTACTGGTCATCAGTTGTTATTAATGAGAAAATTGCCTTAAATCAACTGACCTGAAATGCAGATGAATCCAGAAGAGAAAAAAGCCTCGTTGTATGAAGACAAGTTGTCTGTCTGGGCATAAACTGCATAAATGGACATATGAGAACAGGAGCATTCCACATAGTCTGACGTGTCATCGACCACTTTGCAGAACCCGCTATCAGACAGCCAGCTGCAAAGCAAAATATTCACAAAGTTGGAAATGGAATTTACATGCTAAGCAGCCTGGAAAACTTGAAATACCTTGAAATACCAAGTTTTCAGAATTATTGCACAGGTGCTTTGTGCAATCTTTCAGGTGCCATTCTCAGAACAGCAGAATTACATGAAATTAAAATATTGTTTATAGATATATTTTTACTTTTATGATTTTAAAAAAATAATACTTTGCAATTGTATTTGATAATGACCTTTTTTTTTCCACTAGAGAATTTTTGTGGCCCTGTTTTTAAAATTTCTGCAAGATTTACAGGTCTGTCTGACTTTTCAAATAGTTTGTGACTTAACTTGCACAATATTTTACCCCATTATGGAGAATATTTTGTACTGCTGTTTGTAGATTTGCTTTCTTTAAGCATGAACTGATTTTGAAAATTTTTACTACAGGTGACATCCTAAGGCATTTCTAGTGGAAATGGTGGAAATTTAGTAGATTTCTAGTCTAGACAAAACCAGAGCATACAGGTAAATTCTGCTGTGTCTCCTTTCTGAAGAGAAATAGTTTATTTCAATGTCAGGCTGATATGATACAGCCAGTCTAATGAAATCCTATTTAAACCAACTAGATCTCAGCAGGACACAGAACTTAATTCTCTCCAAATTCAATTTTAGTGTGTGAACAGGACAGACACAGGCTAATCAATAAGTGGGGGACTGAAGAGCATGCACAGAAAACTCTAATCCATGGTTTGCAATGGCATGAGTAGCAAGAAGAATGGAAAATCATCATCAGTTCACCATTTCTTCTATAAATCAGGAGACACCAACTTAAACTAGTAGCACCAATATTTAGGAAAATACAACAGGAGATGGATTTTCTGTCAAAAAGTAATAGCCCTACAGAGATCATAGTCAAAAGAAGTGCTAATTTTTGGATGGTGCAAGGAAAGACTAGATAATTTGTGGTAGACAAATCATTTGGGGTATGAAATACACAAGATCATTTTCAGCTCATATAGTCACTGGAGAGTATAGTATTAGAAGAACTACTATTTGTGCTTGTCTTGACCTTACTCTTCCCTGGCCTTTTACTTGTAACCGCCAGTGGAGACAAAATACTTGTCTAGGTAAATCCTTAGTCTGTCCTTCAATAGGTTTGGGGTTTTTTTGTTTGTTTACTTAGTGTCTTTAACAGAGCCAATGAAAAGAGTGGATATTAGAAAATTAGGAACATTTTCATAGAATAATGGAATTATAGAATCATAGAATGGTTTGGGTTGGAAGGGATCTCAAAGACCATCCAGTTCCAACCCCCCTGCCATGGCAGGGACACCTCCCACTAGACCAGGTTGCTCACAGCCCCAGCCAACCTGGTCTTGAACACCTCCAGGGATGGAGCATCCACAGCTTCCCTGGGCAACCTGTGCCAGTGTCTCACCACCCCCAGAATGAAGAATTTCCTCCTATTTTTATCCAATGACTTGAAGCAATACCAGAGATGCAGGTTTAATTCTTTATTTTTCTAAGAATCAACTTGAAGTATTGTCTGATATTGACTGTAAAGAGTACAATGTCTTTAATATTGATGAAATTATGCAATTCTGGGATTTATGGCCTGGTAGCATTGCCTAATACTACTAAAACATCACTACATAATCTAAATGGTATTCTGGTGAAAAAAGTCAACAGCAGTAGTCTGAGAAATGTCTTGAGCTAGAATAATTACACATTTTTTTATATGGAAAGCTTTAGGTGCTGATACAAAGGCCAGAAAAATTAAGGAAAAAAAGATAGATAGGAAATTTTATATTTGCAAATGATGTAATCAGTTATCACATCTTAGGGAAATTCACAGGTTCACAGGAAAACTAAACAGATCAATAAAATAACCTTTCAGCAGCTTGGTTCCAGAGAAGACATAGAGACTTTTGTGGAACAATCCGACTTCCTGTAGCATAAATCCGATAAATGACTTCATTATTGTCTTTCAAAGGGAGTGAACTCTGACCCTTCAGACTCATGGAGAAAACCTGAAACAACACATGCAACGTAAACACAAATTCAACATTAAATTCAGCAGTCTCATTTTAATTAGAGGCAGACACAAAAATGTTCACATCCTTTTAAGAGGTTTTGAGAAGTATTAAATTGAAATTATGAAATTATGATGAAATTATGAAATTATTGAAATAATTTATTGGAAAAAATTAATTGCATTATCTTCAAACCTTGTTCTTCAGGGCAAGTTCTTTATCTCCAGTAAGGAACCACTGCTGGCTGCTGTATTCTGTGAACTGTACAGATTCACAGTTCTCTTCTTGAGGAGGTGATAATACAACAGAGACCTCTAGTAAATGTTCAGGCACTTGAATAGAATCCCCATCTTTTCCATCAAATCTGTGTCCATTGATTTGTTGAGGAAACCAGTTGTGAGCCATTATTGCAATGTATGGGCAGCTGTCAAGGATATTTTTGCCTCTGTTGAAATGAAAAGCAATAGGGCTGGTAAGTGGAACTGAGCTCCATCATTCTTCACAGAATGACTCTAAAATGTGTTTGTAATTAGTACTTTATTCCTCCATGATCTTTAACACCTGAAAGTTAGGGAATGGCAAGAAAAGTTACATCTCCAAAAGAAGTTGAGATAGAGAACATAGAATCATAGAATGGCTTGGGCTGGAAGGAACCTTAAAGATCATCCAGTTCCAACCCCCTGCCATGGGCAGGGTCACCTTCCACTAGACCACATTGCTCAAGGCCCCACCCAACCTGGCCTTGAGCATCTCCAGTAATGGAGCATCCACAGCTTCTCAGGGCAACCTGTGCCAGTGTCTCACCAACCTCAGAGTGAAGAACTTCTTCCTGATTTCTAATTTAAAATCTACCTTCTTCCAATTTGAAGACATCACCCCTCATCCTATCACTAAAAGCCCTTAAATTGAAACTGTGATGATTTTCTGAGGGGATAAAAAAGGTGGGTTTTTTTCTAAATTTCACTACCAGTTGTTTAATAGATTCACAGTGGTTGAAAGCCACTTTTAAAACCACCTCTCTCACAAAAGGTTGTAATCTATTTCTGCAGCCACCTATTTCCCCTGCCCACTAACCTGGCCACAGGGAATTATGCACTTGCAGACAAAAGGAGCAATTTGAAACTACACATTAAAACTATGAGTAGCTTTTAAAACAGGTAAATTATGTTCAATGAGCAAAACCAAGCACATGGAAATTACAAAATGACAACAGCAATTTTGGGTAACTTACTCTCATCTAAGTCTGTGACCGCAGCTCTCCATCATAAAATTAGATATTATTAGTAAGGCTGATGAAAATTTTCCAGGCAATGCTTGAGTTAAAGGTGAATTAACACATCCCAGATCTCCTGATTCCTACTCCCACAGCTACCCCATATCAAGTGTACCCAGTTATTTGTGACATCAGCTCATGGTCCCAATACACTGCTTTGGAGTGCAACACATTTTCATATAGGTATTAGATGATAACCCCCTTTACTAAAAATGTCATTTGAATTTTGACTATATTGGTACATTGTCACATATCTCCAAAATATATTAGGGATTCAAGTTTACTAACCTTTCCCCTGGTGATCCACACATTATCCCTGTCAAGAGGGAAAAAGCAAACTTCTCAGTCACCTCTGCCAGCAGGCTGTATCCTCGTGTGTCCTCACGCTTCGGGCTAGCCAGAGCACAGAGTATCTCATAGAAAAGACTCCTACTTCTGTCAGTCAGTAGCTGTTTTTCCCCTACATCTGTAACCTAATGAGAGGAAAGGAAGCCAAACAACATTTTATGCAGGAAGTCTGCTCAAAGCATTTACTCACTTTTTGAACAGTTTAGTTCTGTCCATTTTTACCCCCATGTTCACTCTGAAAGTTCAGAATATTTCTTCCACCTTCTGCTCCCTGCTGCCAAGGGCCCAGTCTGTGCCAAAACTACATAGATATATGCTTACTAATAAGGAATTTGATTATTAAAGAAACCATGTGGCATTTTTCAATCCTTCTCAAATCACAGACTCGAGTCCTGAGAATTTTTGACCTTATTTTCTATTTTCTGAGTCACAATGGTAACAATGACAAATGGAGCGTTGCTCATGAATATTGCCATGCTGCTTTGTGTCTAGGTATTTAAACATTTCCCAGCATTATTCCACAAGCCTAGAAGAGCCAGAAAGCCATAAAACTAGTCCCAGAGCTTTCATAGAACTTAATGCAAAGCTGAAGTGCTCGGCTACTCTGCCAACCCAACTCCCACAGCTCCTGTAGCAGAAGAGATGAGCTGCACGCCTGGTTAAGAGCACAGCAGGCTCCAGATGGCCCTGGTAGGATTTGCTTGTGTGTTGACTGCAGTCAGCTGTGAAGATACAAGCAAATCTTGGGCCTTATTACCTTGTGCCAGGGGTAAAACCAGAAAAGATGTGCCCAGAGAATCAAGAAACCTTAAGAAGCTCTATGAAAGTATGGCACTGAAGGAAAAATCTTGATTTTTTAATTCCTGTCACCATCTTAACAAGTGGTAGACAAACTCCTTCTTTGCTTGTGGGACTTCACAATCCCTATTTTCACCTTTGCAGTCTGAGTCACCACTGTGGCTGCTAACCTTGATCCTACATGTTATTATACTCTTATTAAAGTCATTGGTCATTCAAGAAAAAGCAGGAGAGCTTTACCTTATCTATTATATACATCACAGCAGTAAGCTGCTCTTCTGTAGCTTCTGTAGCCACCTTGACATTCAGATTCTGGAGGACTCTGTGTAAAATGTTGTCATCGAGAGGCTGATGCAGTTGATCAATCAGCCCCCAAACTGGCAAGGAGTCCAGCTCGGAGACAATGGTGATGTTGGCAACCCCATACATGTCATCTACACTGGCACCACCTGAGGGGTTAGAAAGTACCACCCGGAAACGTTTAGGAAATGGGTTTAAAGATCCTGTCTTTGGAGTCAGGGTCACATCCAGAAACTTATTTCTCTGTCCAGGTTCAAAAGTCAATAAACCTTCAGATCTGGTAAAATCTTGTCCTGCCACAGCTGGAGATATGAAGGTTCGGCCAATAGGTTCAGGTTTTTGTAGCTCCTTCAAAGAAACCAAAAGAGTTTTAGGGAACATTATGGTAGATACACTTGTTCTAAACCAGCTGCTGTAGAACACATATAGTTTAAAGTGGGTAAAATCTAACTGTGTAAAAACAAAGTCCTCTTTCAAAATACAGCTAAGAATGATCATAGAACCATAGAATTGTCAGGGTTGGAAGGGACCTTAAAGATCATCTAGTTCCAACCCCCCTGCCATGGGCAGGGACACCTCCCACTACATCAGTTGCTCACAGCCCCAGCCAGCCTGGCCTTCAACATGTCCAGGGATGGGGCTTCCAGCACCTCTCTGGGCAACCTGGGCCAGTGTCTCCCCACCCTCCTGGGCAACAACTTCTTCCTAATGTCTCATCTCAATCTCCCCACCTCTAGTTTTGACCCATTCCCCCCAGTCCTACCACTACCCAACAGCCTAAAAAGTCCCTCCCCAGCTTTCTTGTAGCCCCCTTCAGATCCTGGAAGGCCACCAGCAGGTACCCTGGGAGCCTTCTCTTCTCCAGCCTGAACAACCCCAACTCTCTCAGTCTGTCCTCATAGGAGAGGTGCTCCAGCCTCTGATCATCCTGTGTCCCTCCTTTGGATGATATAACAATTACATTAAATTAAATATCTCCCTGAAGCAGAAATCTATCACTTGACATCAGTGACAGCCCGGGGAAGAATTATATATACTGTCAACAGTAAACAGGATCCCTCTCTTTCTTTTCCAGAACAAAACCCATGAAGCTTTCCTGGGTGAATAAATATTACAGAAGTGTTAGCACATCCCTAAGGTGGATTCTGGAGGGGTTGTGTAAGTTTATGTCTGCCAGCGTGATGTCCCTCAGTTCAGGGTACAGAGAGACATTACAGATACACAAAAACTTTTGGGAAATTTGTGTCCAAACTAGTATCAGTTCATGATATTTTTAATCCCAGCATAAAGACTTAAAAGAAGAACAATCCACTTAGGTCCAAAGCAAAGCAAACACCAAACAAGGCAGGCAGTTGGACTTATCTAGGAATGCTATGGCCTCACCTCCCTGTGAAGTAGCACTATTTTTACCTTCCATGAGGTTTGTAGATCATGTTTCATTCTTCACATTCTTGCTCTTTTTCTCAGTTGCCATAACCTTGATATTATATCTGGTAAAGTAGCAAACTTTCCTCAAATGGAAACTAACATGCTGGGATATTATTTAATTTTATGATTTGTCCATAGTGTCTCTTCATTTGATAACTACAGATTGTATTCTGACTTCTAAGTAAAGCTCTCCTGACGTAAAAAAAAAGGATTTTTATTTGTGAAATACTAATTCAGATGTTTTTTGGGTTCACAGGAGGACGTGGTCAAACAATGCAGTGTGTATCTGTTCAAAATTATTCTAGAACATGATCACATCATATGTGCAAATTCCAGTGAGAAGTTTCTTTTCCACAAAATCCCAGAATCCCAGCATGGTGGGGTTGGAAGGGACCTCTGGAGATGATCTGGTCCAACCTCCCTGCTCCAGCAGAGGAGGGTGCCCAGGATCATGTCCAGGCACCTCTGGAATCTCACCAGAGAAGGAGACTCCACAACCTCTCTGGGTAGCCTGGGACAGGCTCCAACACCCTCACAGTAAAGAAGTTTCTCCTCCTGTTCAGATGGAACCTCCTGGGTTCCAGTTTGCACCCTTGTCTTGTCGCTGGGCACCACTGGAAAGAGCCACAGAATCACAGAACGGTATGGGTGGGAAGGGACCTCTGGAGATCATCTTGTCCAACCCCCCTGGCAAAGCAGGTTTACTTAGGGGGGGTTACACGGGAATGCGTCCAGGCAGGTTTTGAAAGTCTCCAGAGAAGGAGACNCCCAGGAGCTGCTTCCAGCCCCTCACCTGCACTGGTGGATTGGGTTATTCCTCCCCAGATGCAGGACTCTGCACTTGCCCTTGTTGAACTTCACGAGCTTCCTCTCTGCTCAACTCTCCATCCTGTCCAGGTCNATCTCCTTTGACCCACTGGTCACACTCTTCTTCATGCACCCCACGAGACCATTGACCTTCCTGGTCATGAGGGCCCATTGCTGGCTCATGGTGAACTTGCTGTCTACCAGGACTCCCAGGAGCTGCTTCCAGCCCCTCACCTGCACTGGTGGATTGGGTTATTCCTCCCCAGATGCAGGACTCTGCACTTGCCCTTGTTGAACTTCACGAGCTTCCTCTCTGCTCAACTCTCCATCCTGTCCAGGTCTCTCTGGATGGCAGCATAGCTCTCGTGTGTCAGCCACTGCTCCCAGTTCTGTATCATCAGCAAACTTGCTGAGGGCAAACTCCATCCCTTCACCAAGGTCATTGATGAACATATTGAACAAGACTGGACCCAGTCCTGACCCCTGGGGAACACCACTAGCAATAGGCCTCCAACTGGCTCTGTGCTGCTGATCACAACCTTCTGAGTTCTGTTGTTCACACAGTTCTCAATCCACCTCACAGTCCACTCATCTAACCCACACTTCTGACCTTACTTATGAGGATGTTACGGGAGATGGCATCAAAAGCCTTCCTGAAGTTGAGGCAGGCAACATCCACTGCTCTCCCCCCAACTACCCAGCCAGTTACACCATCATAGAAGGCTATCAGATTAGTTCATCCCTTCCAACTGGGAACTGGGGAATAGGGAAATAAATGGTAATAAAGCACTGGTGACAGGAACAGTGTTTAAGAAACGTGTAGGATTGAGATAAGCATCTGTTTCCAGTTAGTGCCTCATGTTTCCTACCTGCCATGACCTCTTATTTTACAGGTACCATCAGTACCAACACTTTGGCACGTGGCCATGCACCCTCAAAACCTAAAAATGTCCAAAGAAGGGTTGTTATATAAAAAATAAACATGGACAAGAAATTTCCCCCAATATCTTAGCCTAAATACACACTGGACAGTAGCAATTTCTCCTTCATTTAGCAGCTGAATTATAATGAACTCTTGGCTGGGAAGAATGTGAAAATTTGTGAGCATGGAATCTAAATAAAACAGGGATGAAACAATTGACTTTAGCACATGAGATTTTCAACCAGAAGAACAATTTTCAAGCTTAGTACTTCAACCACATGGAAAAAAATTTGATTAAAGTTTTCTCTCTCTTTTCCTAAGTGTGTGTGCATTAATAAATTTGTGACCTAATACAGTAAGTGTGTTGGCATCTGAATTTTGCAGTCACACCCATCATGATAAAAACTTAATTTCCAAGAAAGAAGGCTCAAAAATTGGAGTCTCATAAGAACAAAGAAAGAAATGTATTTAATGTCTCACAAACATAGTCGTTGAGGATACTGGAAGGTATTATGAACAAAATCACTCTTGACAATGCAGTGAGAACTAATTTTTACTAATGGAAAACCAAAGAAGATAGACCATATCGGCCCAGCAAATGTTTGAGTGTTTCCTGAAAAAAAAATGCTAATTTACATTACTTCACAGAGTAATGTAATCCACATTTACTTCAGAGAATAAATGACTTAATGATAAAAAGTATAGTCAAAATAATAATAAAAAATAAATAATAAAAATAAATTTATAAAAATAAATAATAAAAATAAGTCTTACCTGCATGCTGTAGCTAACCATTGTAGTTACTGATGCACTAGAATCTCTAAGTACTTGCAGACTGATTAAAGTTGTCTTCTTATGAGCCACAGCAAAACGAGATCCCACAGCAAAATACACTAAACCATGAGGAGAATCACTTTCAAGGACTGTTACAAGAGCAAATCTGGCACTGCTGTTCAAGGCAGCTCCTGCGGTTACAGCATACAGCTCCACAAAAAAATATGTTTCAAATTCAGGTACCTGTAAATGAGAGATGGTTTTCATATCGTTATAAGAACTACTAACCACTTTTAGCTTTAAAAAATGTATATATCATAGAATTGTCAGGGTTGGAAGGGACCTTAAAGATCATCTCGTTCCAACCCCCCTGCCATGGGCAGGGACACCTCCCACTAGATCAGTTGCTCACAGCCCCATCCNAATGTATGCAACGTACTATATAATAAGATCATATAATTTAATAATGATAATAATGATAATGATAATAATAATAGTAATAATAATGATGATGTTATTTTTGTAGTTGTTGTTATAAACGATATAATAATATATTGTTTTGTATATGGATTACTTGTAATAACACCACAAGCATGCTTCCAAAAAGTACAATGAAGTACATCCTGAAAAATAATATTGTAATGGCCACTACTCTGTCATGTACAATCATGAAATCACAGGTTTTCACATGGAACTTATTGAAATAACTTACCTTTTTATGTACTACCTGTATTGCAGCTGTAATTTTGCCATAATACATGAGAGTAAACTCTCCAAGAGCTCCATATTCCAAAATATGGATTTACATAGATATACATCTCGTGATGAATTTGCTCTTTCATTTTCCTCTTTACCTTATGAAAAGGCATGTGCACACCTCCTCACCAGTGGAAAAAAATGCATGGAAGTCTAAGTATGAAGTTTTGATACTGTAATTAATTAAATTGACTGTATTCGAGTACTGAACTCAGGTACAGATCTCAAAAAAAATTTATTTACAGCTTTAGTGTTCAAACATTAACATGTTTATGCTTGTTTTTACAAGCAATCTCAGTAGACTTGAATGCTTTATTGAATTTATTGAAAATAAATTTATTGAAAGTCTCTAAAGATGCTACCTGGTAGACTTTTGTGAGGTTTAAAATACAGAGGGATCTGCCAAACTGGAAATGAAGGCTATTGAATTTCAGTGTTCTTATGCCAAAGAATCAGCCTAGTCAATTCTACATTCTTACTGCTTGTTTATTGAAAATAAAGTAGCAATATTAAATTACAACATGACATTCTGCCTCATCTTTGATTTTATACCTACAAAATAAACTTAACTTATTTAGAAATAGACACCTGATTACTAAGATTCCAGAAATCATTAGAAGTAGGTTATTTGCACTCGTGAAGCAGGAAACTTGCAAAAAAACCCCATAGTTTTTTACAAGGCAATAGCATCACAAGAAAATTTATGATTAATAAAGATAATTTTTTTGTTAGCAAACATAGCTTTTTGTTTCAGCTCTGGTTTTTTAGAAATACTACTTTAATTCTATAAAAGTGGGATTCAGCTCTTGGCTAATGAAGTTAGTACAGCTGACTAGGTAAAAACTTTCAAAAGCCAGAATATGTCATACGATATGCTATAAAAATGTTAAATATTTATTAAATGTATTTATTCAGCATTTCATAATGCATCTGTCACTAATTTATAAGCTATCTTATGGAAGAATAACTGGAAAAAGAATTGGGAAATATTTGGGGGGTTAATTAGCATATATTTTTAATTGAGTTGTTGTTAAGTAATTCCTTAAATGGGATAATCTTGACTAATTGATGACAGGCAGTAATTAACTGGAGTGCCACAGGGAACTTTAGCCTTCCATGAGCACCTATGAGAGCAGGACACACTTGTGCTTCATGTGGCACCACTGCCTATCTCTGCAGCTGCTGCTCTGCTGTCATTAAATAATGATGTCACTCCTCTGCACTAAAAAATCCCAGTTTACTCAGTGAGGCAGCCCGTGCCCCACTCAGGTACATATTTTATTCATTGGGTCTGTAATTAAAAATAACAGCTGAAGATGAAGAAGAACCAAACTAAGAGGATGTATCCTGTTCCTTAGAGGGAAACCACTACTTCCCACATCCTACATCTTACATTATTTTATAGAAGGTAGTCAGAAAAACTGGAAACCACCTCATTTTGTCCTTTCCCATTCCCCAGACCTCAGTCTGGCTGTTGGGATAATCTCATGGACACCACCCTACTCTCCGCTCTGAAGGGATGGTGAACTTCAATCAATCCTTCCTTTCTGAGAAGACTGCTCTAACCACTAGGTGTTCACACAATATCTTTTTCTTTCTCTTTTCAGTAAAAATGACTGAAATGCTGTGCTTTGTGTCAATTCAATGATACCCACATGTTTGAGTGCCAATGGGGCTCTCAAGGCTCCGAGGCTTAGGTGTTCCCAACTGGCAGATGCCAAATGGCCTTGGTGGATGATGGCTGCTAAACTGAGCTTTGCTACTCACAGGCTGGATGAGCAACTGAGTTTAACCACTCAGAGGTTCTTAGGCAGTTTTATGATCATTGTGCTAGATTTAGGTGTGCAAAATTATGCATAAGTTGCAGCAAAAGGGTTTTTTTTTCTGAATGAGATGTTGTTACTTAAAGTACACGCTTCTTATAAACCATCCAAAGAAGTGCTTTGATATCTGAAAATTTACTGAAAGTCCATCATGTGAACACACATCTCACTGAAATAACTCCATTCTTTTTCTCTTACAGCTCTTGGAAAATCTGAAGTCTGAAATTTGCAGTTCAAACTAAATCCTCATCTCCTTCCTGGATTTTCACCAGTCACAATGCAGGTAGTACACGCCTGTCACTAAACATCTGTTTGCAGATGTCACATTACCATCTTCAGGCTGCACATCAGTTCCTCTGGATAAGAGGGGTTTTTTCACCTTGATAAATCACAATTCAACCTCACAGTGCTGTACATAAATGAGCAATAACTACTCACATTATCAGGTTTTATTTCGATAGAGATGTTGCACACTGTTTGACCTGCCATGCAGGTCGTGGCTCCCAGCACAGACACAAGCTCATTCTCCAGGTTCACACCATCCTTCAGAAGGACAACTGCTGTTTTATTAAAGGTCACACGCCAAAAGATCTTCACATCTTCAAAAGCCCTATAAGAAAATTTAAAAAGGATACATCTAGTGAAGGAGATCACTATTGCTATAGGAAACATAAACCACAGAGGTAACACACATTTTAATTTTTATTCAAAACTTAGCACTAGGGAACGAACCACTGCAGGATGAAAAATTCTTTTTATTTAAATTCCTTCCTCTAAAATCTGTTTTCTTCATCAAAAACTAGCACAGGAAGAAAACAGAGAAATTATAGGCACCTAGATTCTTAATTTTTGTTTGAGAATGCATAAGATTAGTTGAATAAGAGACACTGGTGTTTGGAAGACAGGGATGTGCCCAGGTATTTTCCTTAATACTATAGTAACAATTTGTCTGGAAAGCCAGGCAGAATTTGTCTTTCCTGTAAGTTTAAGGAACTCAGAGTACTTGAGCATATTTGTTTAAAGTACACATAAATGTGCAATGTATATATGTGTTAATTAGAAAAAAAAACATAGTATCTGTGTGAGTGAAGATATAAACATAGCACTGACACTTAGGTAACTTCTCATTTGCTCATTTTAGCATTTATACTTGTATTACACAGGGAGATGAGAATTTGAGTTACACCTTTAGCAGTGCAAATATTTTATCTTAAGCAAAACTTTCATCCTTGCTGCCTTATGGTATAAACTGGAAAATATTTGGTTTTATTTGGTTTTTTTGTTTCTGCTACACAACAGTGTCAGACCTAATCAGTATAAAAGCTTGTTTGCCAAATTCTGGGAACTTATTGAAGGAGCTGAAAGACAAAAATGCATCATAAAACTCTATGATAACCTGTACCACAAACAGCAGTTTCTGTGATTCAACAGTGCTTGAATCAGCTGCTGCCTTCACCTGTTTGGTTGCCTCGTGACCATCAGCAGCACCTCTCTGTTCTCTGAGTCTTCATCAAGTACAAGACCCCTTTGCGCTTCTGGAATGAATCCCAAAATGCCATTCTGGAGATCACTCCCTACATAGGAAACAGTCCGTGTAAGTAATTAGCAAGAAAGTTAAGATGAGGCTAAATTATAATTTTAATATAACTGCTCAAAAAAATTAAAACGAGGTATCAAAAGCATCCTGCAAAGTACCACTTGGGGACACCTTGTGAAAATTTATTTTAATATCTCTGTTCTTAGTTTATACTTCATACTTGCCTAGAATTACAAATATTGGCATTTCTAAATTTTATTTTAACCAGAATAAGCATTTTTGAAAGTAAATTCCTTATGAGAGCCCTGGCACCACCTATGAACATAAAGTTGTGTTTTCAGCAGCATTCAGCAAAGTGAATTTTGTGTCCCTTGACTTCCAGAATAGTGTCAAAAGCCTTGATTATAATGCTCTTATGAGATACCACTTTAGCTGTTATTTTATGTTAAATTTAACCCTTAAACCACATTATTTCTACACAGAAATGGTCCTCAGCACGCCCCCAGATGGACAGCATTTTCACAGTAGGTTATGGGATCACGATGGGCTTCTAAGGACATGACTTTCTTATTCATCCCACCCACAATGTTGTTGAACCCATTCATTCACCCAAATTGTTACGTCAGCTTTTCTCCTGCATCTTTAATTCAGTGTGTGGAACTAGGGAGCTGCAGTGTTCTCATGGGAATGTAAATAAATTCAGCAAAACAGCAGTGGAGGGGAAAAAAACAGGGTTAATGAAGGGAAACTAATGTCTTCGGTGCCCCATTAAATCATGATTCTAAAGGATTTCTTCTTACAGGCAGTGGTGGCTTTACTCTGCAACTGAAAAGGCAATGTACTTACAGCCCAGTGGTTATTAAATGTCAATATATATACTGAAGATTAACAGAAACTGAGTGTTTGCTTATGTGGATGCACAAATATTTAACCTGTGGTATCTTTCTATCTCTACAGTTAAATGCAGACACAAGCTTTGACCCTTCTCCTTAACATTAAGCTGTCTCCTGATCTCATTTTCTGCACTTATGGTACTCAGGGTGTAACTCTGGAGCATCTTTATACACTTCTGTGGGATTTCATGCAAATTCAAATCCCAGCCTGTGCCTGTGCACACACTTCTTCAGTTAACTTGCACATCCCAGTCACTTGCGTGGTGGGTTCTAGAGATGGTGAACATGAAGGCAACGTGGGTTTCATACAGTCTGTTCTTGCAAACATAATTTTGGTTGCTGCATATGCTCATCCAACAGCACAGTGTAATCCTGGTTCTTAGTATCCACCTTGTTTTGTTAAGAATATAAATATACAGAATTTATAATATGTGTTGGACCTTCCACATAATTTTCTTGATTAGCCTAAACTATTCCAATTCCTAACTTATTTCTAAAACTTAATCCATATTGAGGTTAAATTGATAAATCTGATAGATATCTAAAAGCTAAGAGAAGTTGGAGCTGTGACATCACTTTCTCACAGTACCAAGCAGTGACTGAAAGAAAATTTCTTCCCTGGTGTCTGTGTAAGCCTGTTCCTACCCTCCATCCCCAGAATCACAGAATCATTTAGGTTGGAAAAGACCTCTAAGATCATCAAGTCCAACTGTTAACCCAACACTACCTTGACCACNACTGGCTACTCTTTTTTAACTGCTTTTTATACTTCCTACAAACCTCTTAAACATAAAAGTGACAAAATGGCAAAGAAAACCCCAAAATGCCTGCAATGCTTTTCAAGAAAAAGACTCAAGCTTAGTCTTTTCCCTGTATGAAGTAAACCAGGACAAGAACAGAGACAAGCATCATCTATAAGGGTATTTTGAGCTACGTTGCTAAGGGATGCATGGTGGGTTTGCTGCATTAGATGCTTCCTCAGACCTAGAAATCTCAAGATTTGGGAATAGAATATCTTGCTCATTATCAGACAGAACTCCAATCTTTACAGGAAAACTGCTATGAGAACATACTGTTATTTATTATTATTTAATTCTGATGTATTAACAAACTGATGGGAAAAATATTACCTGCAATAATTACTGTTGCAAAGGCAGCAAATCCATGTTCATCCTTTCCTTCCACAATCTGAGCTCCACATTCAGGGTTTGAGAGGAAAACATAAAACATTTCCTGTCCTTCAGGCTCATCATCATCAACAATTAATATGGACACCCTGCTTTCTCTTTCTCCATCCAGCAAAGTCAGGGAGATGGACTGTTCCTCAAAATCTTCTCCTTCCATTGCCCAGGTGAAGTTTGATTTTCCATAAATGTTTCCAAAAGGGTATGAATCCACTCCACCCACTGCACTCACACCCCCAAAGGTTTTAACAGTTACTTCAATATCACCAGTAAAACCCTTGCTCCTTCTGATATGAAGCATCACTGTGTTGGGTGTACTGCTGTTTGCATCTTCTTCAACATAAATAAATTCTGGCCCCAAACTTAGTATTCCATGAAGAACATCATTAGCCACGATATTAACTGTTGCAACACTGAAAGCTGGATTCAAACGTGGACCCCAAGCAGGAGTCAGAGGTTGAATATCCAAGATTTCCACAGCAGTCAAATTTACAAAAAAAAATTCCTCAATTTCAGACACATTGTCATCAATTATTGATATTTCTATCACAGCATTTGCCTGAAAACCTGAAAACAAAAGTTCTCCATCGTAGATGGGTATAAAGTCCTCTAGTGGTTTGGCACTTCCCGGAATGGTCTGGTATGTCAGCTTAGTGAGATTACTTTGAAAACCAAACAATCTTTGGACATGCAGTGTGACTGCCCTAACATCTTCTTCAACTGAAACAGATCTTGAGTTCAGGGCAAACTGGAAGATCCCCATTGGCTCAATTTCAGCTATCGTAAATCCTGATCTGAAACAGAAAAGACATCAGGGCTGAGAGAGGAAATACAAAGTATGAAAAGTAAAATATCCAAGCTGAACAATTTGCAGTGAACAATCAATGATGGCTGTAAGAAAGTGGATTAAAAACCATGTGTAGAGGGAAGAAGAAGCAACCACACAAAGTAAAGAGGTTCCCTGTAAAATGTTCTTGTGCTGGTTGGATTGAACAGCCCTACACAGGGTTAGTGCATCCTGATTCAGCAGAGGATACAGACTAAAGGATAAGTAAAATAAGGTCTTCCTGAGAAAAAAGGAGCAAAGGAAAGTATGATGTCTTTCTGCTGTGGACACAATGCAAGGAGATACATTACAATGCAGCCACTCCAAGTAATACCAGTTTTAACCATTGAACAGACTTCCAGTACCAAGGGGAAACTGTGGAGTGGACAGTACTCACAGATTTTACTCAGTATTAGTCAGGATGTTAAAGAAGGAATAAAAGTTATTTTAAAACTTACAGGGAGGCTTTGAAACACTCACTATTCCCTCACAACATTACTCTTCGTAATTAATTTCCAGATCTGAGTCCTGTTATCAATATTAATTTAAGTTCTACTTTGTTCATAATAAATATATCCCCTTCTTATTAGGAAATTTGCATAGAACCTTTGTTGAACCTTGGATCTTACACTTATCTCTAGAACTGACCCATTATTCAGTGCCAGAGGTAGCTCTGCAACCACAGTGAGTGATTCTGGTCAACACACTAGATCCTTTCCAACACTAAGGGAGACTCTTCAAAGCAATTCTCAGCTTTACCTCCTGTAAACTGTCCTAAGATTTCTAGGAAAGGTCATTCTCATATACTCAAGGTAATTGTCTCTGAGGACACCAGTCCACAGGACAGACAAGCCTAGGAGACAGGGTTTCTTCCCCCAAGGAACAAGAGACAGGACAAGAGGAAAGGGCCTCCAGTTGCACCAGGGGAGGTTTAGTTGGACATGAGGAACAATTTCTTCCCTGCAAGGGTTGTGAAGAGCTGTCCCAGGCTGCCAAGGGCAATGGTGGGAGTCCCCATCCCTGGAGGGGTTTCCAAGCCATGGAGATGTGGTGCTGAGGGACAGGGGTTAGTGGTGCCCTGGCAGTGCTGGGTTAATGGTTGGACTCAATAATCTGAAAGGTCTCTTCCACCCTAAGTGGCTCTTTGAAGAATAGATAACAACAGAGCAGAGATGGAAAACTACATTAAAGAGTTTTTAAGAATAAAAAGGGGTTTTTATATAAGTTAGGTATTTCCAGAGCATCCCTTGTTTAATTTTATTTATTTGAAATCATGTCTGTCATCTAAGATCTTCTAAGTATGGATTTTTAGGGACACAAATGAAAACTGTTAGAGTTGCTTTTATTCTTCAGTGTCCTGGCTAAAACAGTTTATCTTGACTTTTTTAACTCTCTCCATCGTGGAGAAGAACCCCAGTTCTGATCAGGTCACTACTGACACTTGTTTCCACCTGAGACAAGACATAGGAATTTATCAAAGAAGATACCACAACTTGCTGGATACCTATAATTTAGTAAGGATTTGCATAAATGAGGTGTTTGCTTGTACACAAGTCATAATTCTCACAGCATCTGTGCAACCCAGAAGTATCAGTCACAGCCTTACCTCAGGCGAGCCCCACCAAACACGTTGGTGCTCACTGCTGCTAAAGTGATGGCAAATGACTCACGTTTATTGAGGCTTGGAGTAGCCTGGAAGGAAATCACTTTACTTCTCTCACCAGAGGAAAAAACAACAGTACCTGAAGGAAAAGAGAGAGTGAGGGAGAGCACAAGTCAAAATCATGAAATAGGAATCTTCTTTTCACCTGGGAATGTGCCAGATAGGGACTTTAATTACTATCCCACTTCATTTAGGAAGAAGACAACTTCAGAAGGGTCTTTCCTGTACAAAGCTGTACTTCAGGGGCATAGCATTGTGTCTACCTCCCAGATAAGCTTAATTCTTTTTGTGCTCATAAAATGAACATATCTCACACAGCTATAAATCAGACCACACAATTTCACTCTAATGACTCTTCATTAACAGAGGAAGCAAAGGACTAAGAGGTGTCATCATCTCTTACACACTTTCACAGCTCAGACAAGTGCTTACCAAATGAAGGAGTGATATTGCCTGGCTGAGCAAAGTCAGTGACTAGGTCTGGTGGGTATCCTGAAATCCAGCTGACTGTGACAGAGCCATAAACACCTTTTCTGGCTATGACGGCGTGGCCTGTCCCTGCCACAATGTCTGTAAGTCGTAAAATCACAGATTCAAAGCCAACCTGTGGACACACAGTAGATTTGGAATAAAAATGGGCAATAACATATGTGAAAGTGTGCTGTATTTTGTAAAGTAGGCATTTTACCATAATTACACATGCATACAGATGTGTCTATGTACATATATATGCAAGTGTGTATATACATACATACTTCCTTCACAACTTTTCAACAATGCTTCTAAATCTTAGATTTCTGAGAATTATATCTCTGGGAAAAGGAACCAATATGACTGACATTTCACTACTGAAAACACTGACTATAGCATTATATGACTGTTGTTTAAAAGCAAAACAAACCTACCCTGTTTGCTCAGAGGCAATAGCTGTAGTACCATGTGACCTGGACAAACTGGAGAGTTGGGCTGAGAGGAAGCTCACAAAGTTCAACAAGGACAAGTGTAAGGTCCTGCACCTGGGGAGGAATAACCCCATGGACCAGCAGAGGTAAGGGGTTGACCTGTGGGAAGGGAGCTCAGCAGAGAAGGACCTGGGAGTGCTAAGGGACAACAGGTTCACCATGAGCCAGCAATGGCCCCTCATGGCCAAGAAGGCCAATTGTCTCCTGAGGTACAGTCAGAAGAGTGTAGCCAGCAGGTCAAGGGATGTTCTTCTCTACTCTACCCTAGTGAGGCCACATCTGGAGACTTGTTTATAGTTCTGGGCTCCCCCATCCAAGAGAGACAAGAAACTACTGGAGAGCGTTCAGTGGAGGCTACAAAGATGCTGAGGGGCCTGGAGCATCTCTGTGCCCAGGACAGGCTGAGAGTCCTGGGGCTGCTGAGCTGCACAAGAGAAGCCTCAAAGGGGATCTGGTCAATGCTGATCAAGAGCTAGAGGGCAGGGGACAAGAGGATGGAGCAATCAGTCCCTTTTCAATGGTGCCCAGTGACAGGACAAGTGGCAGCGGGCACCAAGAGGAACCCAGGAGGTTGCATGTGAGCAGGAGGAGGTGGTTGTTTGTTGTGAGGGCGTTGGAGCCTGTGCCAGGCTGCCCAGAGAGGTTGTGGAGTCTCCTTGTCTGGAGAGATTCCAAAGGGGCCTGGACACGCTGCTGGGCCCCTGCTCTGGGGGAGCTGCTGGAGAAGGGGGATTGCACCAGAGCATCTCCAGAGTCCCTTCCAACCCCACCATGCTGGGATTCTCTGATATATACATATACATAAGTCTAAAATTAATTACTATTTGTGTAATCAGTGAGAAGTAATTTGTTGACACATGACATTGATCACAAAATTATTTTTCCTAGAATAAAAAAATTTTTATTTGAGCAGCAAATGCGACTGAAAGGATAATTTGCACATCCTAAAAGCAATGACAAATGGATATATAGTAGTAAACAAAGTTTACAGAAGGATCATTAATTGTCTTGAAGCACTGTTCTGCCTTTTAATTTGTAATTGAACTTAATTCAAATCACAGAATCACGATTAATCAGTTCCAGAGCAAAATTCAAGCCCAGTAAAACAAATGCCTTTGAGACAGAGAGAATTTAACTTAAAAGGTAGAAATGATTCTATGATTCTATGATTTGAATTAAGTTCAATTACAAATTAAAAGATGGCAGTGCTTCAAGGGGATTAAAATCATTAAACAAAAGCTGCAGTAAGATGTAAGAGATAAAAACTCATCATGCTGTTGCCTTTGCCTGATATGCACAAGGAGAAATGTGACACATGTACCATAGCAAAACAGGCAAATTCTCTTTTCTCACTCTCATATCAAGCAGAGAAATGGAAAATTTCCCACTCCTTGAATAGCTAAATACACTGTTAACTGCATTAAAACCCAGCACAACCTCCATCTCTTATCTGCTTATGTGCTGTTATCTACTTCAAGGCTGCTATACTTGAAGGAGTGTCATTGTCCAGAATTAGTTATTTTCCTTTAAGTCTCAGAACTTCCACTTCATGTAAACAAAAGTATCAACTAACCATAATATTTACATTTTGAAAACGTATCTTCATTTATAAACTCTGCAAACACATTTCTGTAAGAACTTGAATCAGAGAAAAGATAATATACAGCACAGACAATAACTGGAAAAATCTAATCAGTCATTAAATTGGTTGCAATGATGAAAACTTTAAGGACCCAACTGAATTCTTGAGGCAGTAAATGAAGTCTCCCTTCCTTCTGTGGTAGGGACGTTGCATTGCAATAATTCTACTGACCTGTGAATTGGCAGCTTCCTCAGGAATAAGCACAACAGCTGACTTTGCTTTTTCTAGTATTTTAGGCATATCCTTGGCACTTCCCCCAACCAGGCTTGCATTAATCAGCTCCAGAGTAAAATTCAAGCCCGGTAAAACAAATACCTTTGAGAGAGAGAGAATTTAACTTAAAAGGTAGAAATTTAATGCCACTAAAAACATGATATCCAATAGTTCAAGGAATTAAGTAGCAGAAGAACCTGCAGATTTTGTTCTACTTGCATACAAAAAGCAGTGTTTTCAGGGCAAATGTTTTGTTAATTAGGTTTTTTGAAAGGAACACAGCTAAAACACCAATATAGTAAATGTGGTTTACCAGGAGTTTGTTGGAATGTGAGTCTGAAGAGCAGCTATTTAATTTTAGTAAATTGTAATTAACAAAGCGTGCCTCAGCTTGATTTCAATTCTTAGGATTAAAAAGATATAAGATGGATGTAAAAGGATGTAAGGCTCCAATAATAATAACAAACAACCAGGGAACAGAGAACTGCAGGTAAATTTATCTGCTGCTTCATGAGTCAGCACTGACAGATCACTATTTACAATCCAAAAGGGAATCTTGGGAAAATATTTGCACACATGTAGTAATAAAACACTGAATGGAAAGTAATGATGGAAAGAAAACACTGAATATCTGAACACATGCATAGCAGTGATTTTGCAATTATTATTGGAAAATGTGATATCTAGTTCTATAAGTAGGAAATGTGTAATACTAAAACTCTCTTTTCTGCTTCTTCACAGTGGAGGCTATTGAGAGTTTACATCTTAAATTTGTAATACTAAAACTCTCTTTTCTGCTTCTTCACAGTGGGGACTGTTGAGAGTGTAGAATCTTATTGTAGTATTGTGATGAACACAAATGTAAATGATCGATACCATAGGAGGTAAGATAATACAGACCTGGTTGCTTATTGGCACTCTTTTCACTCCAAAGCTGGCACCATCTTCCAGTGTGAGGTGTCCCACCTCATTCTCAGGTTCAATCAGCCCTTCTTCATGAGGAGACATGATATGGTACCCAATGGTCACCTCTCCAAAGGCCCCAGCATGTCGGGTTACATTAATCTGGACATACCTATCCAGGTTTCTCTCTACCCACACCGACTGCTGATCAGAGTACAGGGCAAACACCCCGTGAGGATCATCATTTGCAAACACATTGATCTTGGAAATTACTTTCTCTTGGTCTAAATCTGCTCCACCTTCCACTGAAACCAGCTGCACCACGTAGTTTTCATCCAGTTCTGGAACATCATCAGGGAGCAGGTAGATAATTATCTCAGCTGCACTCTGCTGGTCAGCAATGACAACGGATCCCTCTGTATTAAGGAAGTCACCTGTGATGTCAGATTCACTGTGTATTTCCCAGTAAACCTGAAATGAGTTAGAAAATGCACAAAACAAAAGAAAGAGAATTATCCACAGTGTCAGGACTATTGATGTTCAGGATTCTGTATAAATAGGATATGGAACAGATTGGTTTTAAGTGGGTAAAATAAAAATTGGTTGAGGTTTGCACAGAAAGAAGCACACAGATTATCTTACAAGGGGTATGTTGTTCCTCTGTGAATGTAAAGATCCCTTTGTATCTTCAGAAAATTTATATAAAACTATATGGAATGTCTGAACAATTTTTTGAAATTATTTCTGTTTTTACACCAAGATATCCTTGCTGTTCTTCCCATTTCCAGGATTCCCTACATCAGAAAGGGGTGAAGACTTCTCATTAACTAATTCTCTTTTATCAATTGATTTTTTTCTTTCAAATTAAACAATCTCCTGTTAAAATGCTGACTTCTAAACTGCCTTAGGTAAAAAACAATGTGACTGATGGTTCAAGAAAGTCTGATTCTTACTTTTAAATACGTCTAGAAAAAAGTAAATTGTGATGACCTCAAAGAAACTTCACTATGAAAATATGGTCTCTTCTGCTCTCCCACCAAAAGTACAGGGGAAGAGGGAGAGATAAAGTGATCTAAGCACTGCAGAGATGTTTTATTTTTCTTTCCCTGACCAAGAGACTGAATCTGACTCTCCAAACCTCAAGCATCTTGATAAATTCAGTCTAAAAGGTTAGCATTTCAAAAGTGAATTTGAGAAAGCAAACTGAAAGACACAGAATAAGATATTCCTAAGTATATATATATATATATATATATATATATGTATGATTTCAGATGATAGGAAAAGAGGGAGGATACCGTTATGTTTCACAGAGTGCCTTGAATCCGTCTGACCAACAGTGAAATACTCTGAGGTCCTTCTGCTGCTGTGGGTTCTGTGTAGTTGCTCTCAGTCAATGATTCAGGAGCAAATTGTA
>VYZX01033479.1:291533-331900 GCA_013401335.1 Brachypteracias leptosomus
ATTGGGATCACCAAACTTCTGTATCTGCAAAAAAGCAAACAAACCAAAAAATCAGAAATGTAGAATGAGTTGTATTCTTCTTTGAATCATTGAGCTCTTCATAGCTAGATGCTATAGGACATATATCTATTAATTCTTCCCACCAAGTCTTCTCCTCTTTGGAAGAAAAACTATAAATAAACGAAAAATAAATTTTAAAACCCTATAAATAAATTTTTAAAACCCCACAACACAGCAGACAGGACCAACAAGTTAAAAAGTATAGTTAGAAGAAAAACTATAAATAAATAAGCAATAAGTTTAAAAAACCTATAAATAAATTTTTAAAACCCCACAACACAGCAGACAGGACCAACAAGTTAAACAGTATAGTTAGAAGGAAAACTATAAATAAAAATAAATGAATAAATAAATAAATATAATAATAATAAAAAAACCCAACACAGCAGACAGGACTGTCAAGTTATGAGAAGAGAGTGATATCAAATCCATGTGCACATAAAGTAAGACTGTTGTATTAAATCTGTGGGTGACTTGCTCTTTTGGGAGAAAATCCTAGTGATAGGTAAAGAAGTTCAAGCAGGATCTAAATTGAATAGGAGTCAAAATAACACTAAAAAACAGCAGAGAAATTACTAATGTCCCCTTTTCAGTTTTCATTCCCTCTGTCCAAAGAAGAAAAGGTCTGAGTTTTATTTCAAATGCCATATCCGAATATTTTTATAATGAATCAAGAAACTCCCAGGCACTTTGGTATAATGTACAGAAAATTGTCAGTTTGCAAACTCATCCCCCTGGGACAGAGCTCACCCACATCCAACAAGGATTCATGGTGAACTGACTTAAAACAGGGTGGTAACACCAGTAATTACTGAGAAGCCAACTCATCCAGGGTGAAACATCTCAGTCCAAGGAACAAACCTGGGTCCCTGAAGGAGAAACTGAGAATCTTGTGGAAATAGGAGCTATCAACAGCCTACAGACCAGCAAAATCAAATTAAAAATGCCAGTGTCAGGGAAGAACATTGTAAATATAAATATTTCCTTAGTTTCAGTATTCCTAGAGCAACAATTTGTCTTTGACAACTCCCTCTGCCTTCTCACACAAATCTATGCATTTCTCTCACTCTGCAGTAGTCACAGGCTCTCTCCTCTCTTTTATACATGATAGCTGGAGCAGAAGAGGTTAAGAAGGGATGAGTAACAAACTGACATTTAGAAATGAAGACCCAATCCATGCTTTCTTCAAAGAGAACGACAGAAATCTGCAGACAAGAGGGTCAGGTCAAGGGTTATATACCAGTTTTTACTGGCTGATTCTCTTGTTTTTCTAAGAAGTGAAGCTGTAACAATGCACTGAATTAGTACAAAAAGCCCACATGGCAAATTATACAATAATTATTAATAAATTTCAAAAGCTTTGCAGGATAAATGAGAACATCTTAGAAAAAGGAAAAGCAATAATGACTTACTATTAGTGTGATGTTTTTTGCCTTTGAGTCTATTTCTGTTTCACCTTTCATAAGGCTCAGTCTGATAATGAAGATCTCCTGAACTTCAACTTCTTCATGAGGGTAGATTTGTAGATGAATAGCTCTCAGACCTCCTTCTCCTTCTCCAAAATAGAATGAGCCATTCACAGGGTCACCAATGTCACTATTCAAGGGAGACAAAACCTCTTCTGAATTGGGTCCCAAGATGTCCCAATTAATCTGTGGAAGAAATCAGATTCAGGTTTAGAGTGGTGATATAATAGCCTCCCAGGAGGAGAAATGACAGAAAAATTACATAAAAGCAATAAATTACATAAAAATTCTGTGATGTTTAATTTTTTTCTATTATTACAGAATACAAAGTATTCATAACTAATTTTAAATGTGAAAATACATATTCCTCTGGAAACACAGATGGGAGAAATTACAAATTAAAACTTTGAAGTGTTTGTTAGTTAGCCACAATGTCAGTTTATGAAATTCCAGATATTAAGTCATCAAAAAGAAGTGAAACTGAGATTTCTTTAGCATGTATCAGGAAACATACAGGCTAGTTTCAATTTCTCTTCCTTTCATGACTTTTTTTGTGAAGCTCCCCAAATAAGTACTAATGACTAAAATTATTCCCTGTGAAGTGTTATATCAAGACAGAAAATGACAAATATTTCTAAGAGTCTGAAATAAGAGTTTTTAATCCCCTAAAATGATAATTTATCCTTCTTCAGTCTGATTAAAAGCTAGAATATTTCAAAAATTTCCCACAAATGAGATGGCTTTTTTTGAGGTCACATTAAACACTTTAAAATCATTATCTTGGAATTTTTGTGTTCCAGTTTTCTCAGCCGAGTTCTTGAAAAGGTCAGAAAAGACTAAGGCAATTTTTTTATGGGGAGAGGGGGAGCTGATGCCCTTTACTGCCAATCTTCCAGTTATTTGCCAAGACTGTGAAAGGCCATGGTTCATATTTATACTTTCAGTGGTCTGCTCAGAAAGTCTCAGAAAACTCTTGATTTAAAATTAACCAAAAAATTTTTGACAAGTTTTAGGAAGTAATTCAACATGAATCAAACTAAATTAGTGGTGGTGCATGAAATTAAGCATATTTTTGACAGGATTAGGAGCTGGTTCAAAACAAATTACACCAGACCATAACAAATGAAAGAAAGCAGGGGGAGGAAGAGAAGATAAAAGAGTCAATTCATACTTATTGAAAGCTGCAAAGCAATTAAAAAGAAGATCGTGGAGGAAAATGCAGGAGGTTTTTGACCTATCAATGGAAAGCATTTTGTCTTTCAGAGCTAGGACCCACCTGTGTCTCCCCCAACAATCTTCCTGTCCTCTCCAGCACCAAGGACACCACCATGGGGGTGTCAGGGTTGGGAAGAATAATTCGACTTTGGTTGAGGAACCTGACGATGCCCTGTGGGGAGTCACTTTTAGCAATGGTGACCTGGCTCACTAGGTGGAGCCCAAGGACTGCTCCACCAGTGGCTCCTGTCAGCTGGATTTCAAACTGCTCCTCAAATTCGCTGCATGGGGGGGAAAAAAAAAAAAAAGGAGACATATTCTGAGGTATCCCCAAAAGACAGAAACAAAAAACAAGCCACCAAAAAACTACACTTAGTAATTCAATCATAGAATCATAGAATCGTGGAATCGTGGAATCATAGAATCATGGAATTATGGAATCATAGAATCATGGAATTATGGAATGATAGAATCATGGAATGATAGAATCATGGAATCGTGGAATCATAGAATCATGGAATCATAGAATCATGGAATGATAGAATCATGGAATCGTGGAATCATAGAAGGAATCGTGGAATCATAGAATCATGGAATTATGGAATCATAGAATCATGGAATGATAGAATCATGGAATGATAGAATCATGGAATCATGGAATGGTTTGGGTTGGAAGGGACCTTTCCAGATCATCTAGTTCCAACCCCCTCTCCATGGCAGGGACACCTCCCACTAGACCAGGCTGCCCAGGACTTCATCCAACCTGCATCTAACTGGATATGTTTAAAAGTATAAAGTCATCTCTGAAATCATGTGGCAGAAGATACCACCCATTGGCACAGAATGGTGTTATATGAAATAAAAATAATGCTTCATTTTCTACTTGTGTTAAATTAAATAAAGAATACAGTAAAATATTTTATTATTCACAGAAGTATTATTAACACACAAAATTTCTGATATTCTAATTTTAAAAATGTATTGCATAAACTTTAACAGGAAATATGATACTTTAATAATAGCTTCTTTTTTGCCCCCTTTACTTTTAGGTACTTTTTAGGCACTGCAGAAATTTTCTTTTCCAATCCAATTCTAAACACAGGCATAACACACATGCAAAAAAATGATTTCTCAGGTGTAAATGAGTGAATAAATATCTGAAAATTAATTACCTTTCTTCATCATCTATAATAGAGATATAAATAAAGGTCTGGTTCTGGCCATGATGGAAAATGACAGAATTATTATGGATGACAAAATCCACACCATCAGGAAGTGCAGAAATACTTCGAGTAAGAAAATCAGCTGTTACATGGCCATAAGTTCCACGTTTTCTCACTACAGGAATCATGATTAATCCAGCATCCTCTTCCACTACAAGAATCATTGAGAAAAAGTTATTTTACTTCAAAATTTATGCCATAGTCACAGATTTAGCTTCTAAACCACAGTGGAAACTTGAGGCAAACTTACCCTGCAGAAGGATATACTGTGGATCAAACTCTATGATGCCTTCTGCATTATCACTTTTTGCTATTGTGACTCGTACTGTGGAGATATTTCCTATCACTGGAGGTTGATCCATCTGTAGACCATTTTCTCTTATGGCAAAATCAAATCCACTTGCAAGAACATAAAAAAAAAACAAAACATTAAAAAATCTTGTGAAAGTATTAAGATGCAGGCAGAGCAATTTGTCAGTTACCACAAATAGTTTAATTTTCTGACATTTATCACTGAAGATAATTTATCATTGAAGATAGTCACTTGACCACACTTTTTCAAACTATTACATATGCAAAAATAATAATCTATTCACAGAAATATATATATTTTTTTCTTTCTCATTTTATCTTCTTAGTTGAATTTCATGCAACTTGACAAGTTGTACATAATATATGGACTTTTAGTTTAATTCATCTTAATCAGCAAACTCATATTAATTTTAAAAGAATTGGTCTCCCCATATGTCCAACTGCTATTACGCTTACTATTTTAGTTGTCTTAATGAAATTTTACAGTAAAACAGACAAAATTCAGTGGTGACTGGTAGATTAGATTCCAAACATAGTTTATTCTGCTTGTAATCAATCAACTGAGAATTTTATCTTTACCTTCCTTGGAGTTCCACCTTGGTGATCACCACGGAAAAGTCTTCAGGACCTTCAGGAAGGTCATCATCATGAATTTCAACCAGAATTATTTTACTTTCCTCATGTGGTTCAAACAGCAACTCCCTTACTGTGGGAGTGAAATCAACTCCCTCCTCTGCAGTCCCATTCATTATCTGGAAGCAAAGCAGCACCTTGCCATAGGATCCCCTGGAACGCACAACAGTGAGGTTCACCTGAGGGAAAAAGGACATTTTATTTTAAAAAGGGCTCTGTTTTTCTGTTGCACTTGTTTTCAGGAGATTGTTCTAAAGACATCTTTTCAACGGTTCTGTCAGGTAACAACAATTAGCTTTAATAAATACAGTGTATGCATAACTTAGCAGATAATCTTCTTTCTTAGAGCATTAAAAGACTCCAAAAGCCTCAGACAGCCATTCTGGAGACTATGTTATAATAAACATAGAATAAAAATTTCACTTAATTTTTTTTTCTAAAGTTAAGCATAAATCTAGCAACGATATTGATATTTATCAATATTTTACGTAAGAAGGAATTTCAATCTAATACCCATTTTTCCTCTTCTGTCACTTGCAATAGTTCCCGTGAAAATGCAAACTCTCCATATGGGAAATCACTGGCAGCCATGGTCATATTTGCTGTGCTGCTGGATTCATTGATGAGACCTCCACCACTGACTCCAGTCAGCTGAAACTGGTAGTAATGCTTCTCCTCAGGATGGTTGTCATCAACAGCCTAGGGAGAAGAAACAATGGAGGCTAAAAGGATTTAAACCATTTCCAGGGAGAGAGGTGCAACTAATTCCTAACCAAGGTACTAACTAAATAAAAGGAAGTGATTGAAATTGCTACTGGTGTAAAATCTCCCATTTACCTGTATCAGAACAACAGCTGCAGACTGCCTGTCTCGCATTGTCAAGGCCCCTGATGTCTCCATGAACTCTGTGTGATGAGGAGGTGTTATATTCCAATATATGATGATCTCACCAAAGATCCCCGGGCCACGTGTCAGGCTGCAGGTAAGAACACAAACATGGATTTCATTTCCTACCTTTAATATTTGATACCCAACCCAGACACAGGCAGTATATCATATTTTGCATGCAAGAAATGTCATCATCGCTGTGAAGTTTGAGTTTTAATGTATTAAGTCACTATTAAGATCTTTACAATTTTCTCTTTGAGGCAATAACATTTCTGCTGTTCTGTTTTATTTCTGTTTGTTGGGAGGCATCTTGAGCTGTATTTTTACCAAGAGGTCTTTAAAGTTTCTTTGCATGTATAGCCCAAAGGTGGGGGCTGAAAACAGAGCTCTCTTGGTTCCATTCCACTTTTATGGAGACAGACATGCAGAAGGGAAATGGGACTTAAGGGCAATGTGCAGAGGCAATTTGGTTTTTAAGGGCACCGGAATACTACTATGAGATTGCTTGAGAAATATTCTGTCTTCTACTTTTCTAAAACCTAGAGCCTAGTCCTACTCATGGCATCAGTCTTGGGAAACTAAGCCATGGCAAAAAATTTTCTAATTCTAGCAAGATATGCTACATGATCTATAACTACTGCTCCACAAAGCATCACTTTGTCTTTTGGGCTTCCCAGCACAAGAAGGTGTTCTGTTATTCACATTTTCAGTTTCACAAAGGGAAAGTGTCATAATCATTTTTTCCAATACTCTTAGAAGTTATGGTAAGATCTTCCTGCCTTCATCCTGTTTTCAGTTGACTGAATGCAGTGAAATAATTGTGTCTTGTTTCAGCTCAAAACTCAGTTCCCACTTTGGTTAGCCAACGTAGCAATATACTGAAATCCTGAATAGAATCCTGAAATGCACAGTGTCTTCAAATGTTATTTATTCCCTTCTCCTCTTCCTCTGATTAGAATCCTCTTTCCTTTAATGCATCAATGGTGTAAATAATTTGAAGACTGAGAGCAATGTTTGGAGCTCACCAGGGATACTGAAAAGGTGCATACATAGTATATTCTGCCCTTCTTTAAAAACAAACATCTAATTTTAAAAATAGTTCTGATTTTAGAAGTGATAATGACACGCAGCACTCAAGAAATTCTTGCCCAATGTATGAGTCTCATAGCTTTTGAAACCAAGATGTTGTCCTTCCTTTGGAAAAATGAGTGATGTACCCACCTAATCAGAGCAGTTCCATTATAATTTCCTGAAGGTTCTCCAATCAGAACATGTGTGGATGAATGGGCTATACCAACCACCCCAGAAGCTCCTTCATCGCCCATAATAACGATGGTTGCAACACCTATGAAGAGAACAAAGCTTCTCATGGCAAATGAAAACTAACTAATGAGCTAAATTTGTAGATTTTGTGGCATAAGTGGTTAAACATCAGATTCCCAGGCAGCCCATGGAATGCCCATCCTTGGAGAGACTCAGAATTGGAGTGCACAAGGCACTCAGCAATTGTGAAGTTTCATGAGCTAATTGTGAAGTCTCACATCCCTCGAGCAGAACTTTCAACTAGATGACCCCCCTGGATAGCCCCTTACAAATGAAATTATTCTATGCTTCTTACACATCTGAATCTGGTTTTGGGGTTTGCCTATTTTTGTTCAAGAATTCTTGAATGTTAACTTTCTGACCACAAAAACCTACACCAGGAATTACTTTAGAATGAAAAATTAGGATCTAAAATTCTCTGTGATTCCTTCAGACAAGGAGACAACTTAGGGGAAAAGACTGACAGTCAAAACTTTACCAAATAGCTACACACAAAATATATAAAAATAAATATAAGAATATATATAAGAACTGCAGACTAAATTAATGTGAACAGACTTATTCATGTGAAATGTCTCAAAATAGAATGTAATTTGTTAATTCTTTACCATTTACAGGGGATATCTCTGCATCACCAGTAGAGACTAGCTGAATGGTGAATGTTTCATTGCCCTCCAGTAGCCCATCTTGTACTGCATGTAAAACAATCAGCTGCTGGGATTCAGTCTGCACCACGTAAAGATGAGGAGATAGATAAATATAAATACTTTAAGTAAAACTGAACAAAATATAAAATTCTTTAACAAATCAACTGTTGATCATGCACATGCTTCTACATACATTCTAAGGGTTAACATTATTAAGATTAGATAAATTAGGTCATAGTATATTCCTGTTGAATCCACATTTTTGTCAGTGAGCAGAAGTAAATGCTCAAAATAAGAATATATGAAAATCGTAGGTACATATTGAATAACTGTAGTATACCCTGCACACACACTTGTATTCTTACATGTATGCCTATATAAGAACTTCAGGAAGAAAAAACTATGTCCAGTAAAGAAAGGATAGCAAAACTTTGCCAAATACTGGTGGTCTTACCAATAAAGCCATTTTCCAGGTGATTAAAAGTAAAAGAAACCACCAATATGCCTATTTATTTAATGCAAAATAGCCTTGTACAGACAGAATAGATTATGCTTTATGTTAAAAACACTTGTCTTCATTAAATACTTTGAGTGGACTGTAACAGACTGATATTGGGATAACAAAAAGAGCTTGAATATGCAATATTTTGGCTCCTACTGAGTTTTAATCTGTCATGAAACACAAATCAAGTAACACCGTGCAGTTTGAAAGTCACCAGGATGTTCTATTATTTATTTTTTTAAATCTGCCAATTTTGAGCATTCATTTATTCTTCTTACCCTTTAAATACCAATTTTCTCTTTGTTTTCCAATACCACAATGGAATAAATGTCTCTGCAATCACTCTTCATATTCAGTACATTTTTATTCCTCTTTCTTAATTGCAAAGACAATTCAGATTTGAAGAGCCTGTCTTCCTGATGATTACATTATGCTGCCCTAAAAAGGGCATGTCAGCTCTCCTTTTCTATATGAAAAATCACTTCATACTGCTAATCCCACCCCAAACTGGCCTTCTCCCAGTGTTATAATGCTTAGTAACCCCCTACTTCTATAAAAACACAACAACCACCACGCAAATCCACAGAAGAAGAAGAAAATATCCATAAAATGAATTGTAAACAATTTTTTGCAATATTAGAAATACCTCATTGAAGTGAAGGGTACCATTCAGAGGGGTCAGATCATATCTGGCTGCTTCCTCGAGGATCCACAACACTTTAACTGCTCCTCGTCCTCCTTGACTTCGACTCACGGTGAGCAACGCAACTGCAGCAGGGTCATCAGGTGTCTGAGGTTCCTTCACTGTTACCTGATGCAGGGAGAGAAAGAAGATGTGGGAAAGGCTGTAGCAAAAGGCATCGATGTTGGCTTGAGAGAAACATCAAAAAGCATCCTCGATGACAACTTAAAATGAGGACAAGAGTGAAAAATCAACAAAGATAACAGACGTAATGAATGTGTTGAATTCTGCTAGCAAAGATTAGTCACTCGTGTTATTTCTGTAAGCTCTCTGATTCAAAACAATTACAGACAATGAGTCACAAGCAGGCACTGCACCAGAAAAATGGAGAGCAGAAGAATCATTCACTGACAAGAACTGAGATATGTTTCATTCTTTCATTCCAAAATTCACTTTCAGTAATAGAGATTATTACAAGATCGTTTTAATATTCAGCAGACTACCAAAAATCCTACCTGGGATGTCCTGAATTGTTAGTATACTGAATTAAATTGAGTCAGCCATGCAGGAATCTGCATCTATGCAGCAGCACTTTCATTGCTACCACCACCCCTTTTGATGAAGTCGTGTCTTCCACCGCAATGAACACTTATCAAAATCATCTAAGTGCTAGTGACACAAAACCACCGTCCAGCTTTAGCAGAAAAGAGTGAAATCCAAATCAAACTCACATTCTTCTCTTCAAACCCAAATACTCCAACAGGGGAATCATTTGGTGGAATGGCGACAGTCACCAGGGTGTCATCACCAAGCCTTGCACCACCTGTTACCCTCACCAGGGCAACCTTGAATATCTCAAGGAATTCAACTTCACTGTCATCTATGATTGTGATTTCTATTTCTCCTGTAGCCTGCAGAAATGGTTAAAACAAAAAAAGCAACAAAGCTTCGTTTATAATATTCTGTGAATCGTTTGGAAAAAACCTGAAATTTAAAATATGTAAATTTTATCTAATAATAGATAAACACGCATTGTTCAGATGTGACTGTTTCCTCCTGTATTTGTATACAGTCATTCATTTAGGTTGGAAAAGACTTTTAAGATCATCAAGTCCAACTGTTAACCCAGCACTGCCAGGGCACCACTAACCCCTGTCCCTCAGCATCACGTTTCCATGGCTTGGAAACCCCTCCAGGGCTGGGGACTCCACCACTGCCCTGCCCAGCCTGGCACAGCCCTTCACAACCCTTCTGGGGAAGAAATTGTGCCTTATGTCCAACCTAAACCTCCCCTGGGGCAACTTGAGGCCATTTCCTCTTGTCCTGTTGCTTGTTTCTTGGGAGAAGAGCCCGACCCCACCTGGCTCCAACCTCCTTTCAGGGAGTTGTGCAGAGCCAGAAGGTCTCCCCTGAGCCTCCTTTGCTCCAGGCTCAACACCCCAGCTCCCTCAGCTGCTCCTCACAAAACTTGTGTTCTAGATTCCTCAGCACCTTTGTTGCTCTTCTTTCAACACACTCCATCCTTCTGTTTATCAAAGAGGAGTTTTGTTTCACTTAAAATAAAAACCCCTTATGTGCTCTAAGCATTGTCAGGGGCAGTGTGAAATTTTAAACTTTATGTAGAACACAGCTAAGAAAACATTCAAGATTATTCTGAGAACTTATAGAAATGACTAGTTATGTTACAAATTTTCAGGTAACAATCTTTATTATTGAAGGTTATGTCTTCACTTGTGGAGGTACTAAATGCATACAACCCTGTTAGGTCAATGATTATCAACATTCTGCTTATCCATGAAGTCAGGAACCTCATTCACATCCATAAGGCCATAAATAAAATGTTTTCAATGAAAAGATATAAATTCTGGTAGAAGCAAACATGAGAAACTCTTAAGCTGGCAACCCAGAGACAGTTAAACTTCCAGCAAGCACATACCTGCCCATCTGTAAATGTGAGGTTCCCAAATGCTGGTGTGAAGTCTTCCAAGCCAGCAGTTGAATGAATGGCTTCCCAGTACAGAGTTGCTGACCCAAACCTCCCAGCCTGACGAATAACTGGGAGTTTCAATATATTTTGTGGTGGTGGTACCTCATAACCAGCAACAGCTCCAGTTTTATCCTGTAAATTAAACAAGAAAGTACCGAGTGTCACAGTAAAGTTGTTTGGTTGGTTCAGGTTTTTTTACAATGTTGAACTGCAGGTAAAAAGAAATTAAAAAATACATGATCACTTGTAAATTGGTCTGAATTTAGCACTAACCTTGCTCTGAGAAAAAATCTGGATTGGATGACCTCCTGAGGTCTCTTTCAGAATATTCTTTTACAGCAGTCTAAGAACTTCCCTAAATAAATTTCATATATTAATTGTGAAGAACCTTTTAAGAAGAAATTATTTGTCTGGTACCTGGGCTTTTTATCCCAAACAATTTAGTGTCATAAAAGCCCATTAAACAGTGTCAAAACTGATCTGAAAACACAGACTCACCTGCTGGAATGCTACTTTAAGTATTTTTCATTTGACTTACTTACCTTTGTAACATTGAAATTAAACACCCCTCTGGCATCATCATTTTCTTCAATAGTTATTTCAGCTATTTCTAACCCAAGCCTCTTCACACTTGGCTGACCTCCAGTGGAAGAATCAACCAGTTGCACACCAGTAATATTAATTATAAATCCTTCCTGTAGTTCTGGAACGTTGTCCTGCAAAAATATTTTTAAATGTCATTCTTTTAATAAAAAAGCTGTAAGACAGAACACGTTCAGGAGGACGACTACTTGTAGGTTGCTTATTGTTCAAAAATTCTTTTTAGAATCTTCAAAAATTCTATTTAGGACCATATAACCTCGTGTAGCAAACACATAAACTTGCTTCACACCACGTGAAAGGTGAAAAAAAATACCTTTGCTGAGCTTTAAAGTTGGCAGTCAGATTCTAGATCTGTAAGAATGGTGGAAAATATTGCTGGCTCCTACCTATAAGATAGGACTGGAGGCTGGATTTCAGAAGCTAAGCCAGAAGTTGAAAAGCAATGCCTCCATTCTGAACATATTTAAAGAATATAGATATTTTTGCCAGGGAAAAAATAACATTTTGTGAACTGCAGAACAAATCTGCTAAGAGGCATGTGAGCTAAAATAAATCATCCATAAAAACCTGCCACAAGTTGCAGCAAGCATCTAAGACATTTATAACTTTTTCCTTTGACATTATTCTATGTTAATTTGGGGACTACAACAAAGAATTTGGTTCATTCTCAGTGATAAGTACTCAAATTCTTATGAAGGAGATGTCTGCAATTCTTACTAATGTACAACCATCTGATGAGGCAAAAATTCCACCTCAGCCATGCCTAGAATGGTAAATCCTACTTCTGGTACAGAAAGAGCAACATTTTCCCTTTCCTTAAAAGACATTATTAGATAAAGTGGTTAAACTACTCACAGGCAAAATAGTGACTACAACAGAAGTTGTTGTTGCGTTCTCTGCCATAATGATCATCTTCTTCTCCAGTACATAATCCTCATTCTCTGTTGCTTGGTTGGAGAGGGGGAGTTCAAAGTTAGGTGAGGAGCTCAGCTGAACTGCAATCTCTCCAACAAACCCCTGCTCTCGAATGATTTGTAAAGTAAGAGTAGTTGAATTCACCTGCCCTGTAATAAGGAGGGGGAAAAAAATTACAGAATAATACAATTGTTTTGTTTGGAAGAGACCTTCAAGATCATCAAGTCAACAGTTAACCCAGCACTGCCAAGGCACCACTAAACCGTGTCTCTCAGCACCACACCTACATGGCTTTGCAACCTCTCTAGGGATGGGGACTCCACCACTGCCCTGCCCAGCCTGGCACAGCCCACAACAACCCTGCCCACCAACAAATTGTTCCTCAGCTCCAACCTCAACCTCCCCTGGGGCAACTTGAGGCCATTTCCTCTTGTCCTATGGCTTGTTCCTTGGGAGAAGAGCCCAACCCCACCTGGCTCCAACCTCCTTGCAGGGAGTTGTCAAGCATGAAGTCTCCCCTGAGCCTCCTTTGCTCCAGGCTCAACACTCCAGTGCTCTAGACTCCTCACCACCTTCATTGCTCTTCTTTTGACGCACTCCAGTCCCTCAAGGTCCTTCTTGGAGCAATGGGCCCAAAACTGACCCCAGGATTCGAGGGACAGACTCCCCGGTGCCCAGTCCAGGGGGACAATCCCTGCCCTGGTCCTGCTGCCCACACTAGTGCTGACACAAGCCAGGATGCTGGTGGCCTTCTTGGCCACCTGGCCACAAGCTGGCTGTTGACCAACAACCCCAGGTTATTTTCCACCAGGCAATTTCCAATCACTCTTCCTCCAGCCTGGAGCATTGCAGGGGGTTGTTGTGACCCAAGTGCAGGACTCGTCCCTTGGCCTTGTTGAACCTGAAGACATGGTTGTTTTGAGCCTTGCCCTGCTTGGCTTCCAGCTCACCTAACCTAGCTGCTTGCTAAAGCCCACTTCAGTTCTACTTAGCAACACACCAATACTTGGATAATTCAATGAGTCAAGCAAATGAGCCTGAACACACACAACACACAGTGTGTATGTCTGGAACTAGGTCTAGAGGAAGGATAAAATACGGAATATTTACAGTTTTAAATGTTTGCTACACAAACTGTTACTTCAAGATTGCCATTTTTATTCAGCTTTTCTTCAAAATTCCCATCTCATTACTTGGCTTGGCCTTTAGGAGATCTTGATTAGGAGATCACTTTTTATTCCAGTATAGAATTAGAATATAGATTATAATTATATAATATCATATAATATTACATCATATTAATTATTTGATATTAAATTATATCATATCATATATAAAGTAATTATAATATATTATGATCATATTACATATTATATTATATCGATGTGTTTTTATAATATGTTATAAGATTATATTATATTATAACATTATATATTGCATATTGTATTTTGTTGATTTTGTGTGTATACATATATATATACATATGTTCAAGGTTATAGCTTCAACAACACTGGCATTGAAAAAAAATGTATTTTTTCCTAAGAATCCAGAAACAGACTTACCTTCTGGCTCTGAGACTTTAACAAAGAGAGACTCCATATGCCACCCAATCACACCGTGTGGAGAGTCACTGGGTAAAATGGTAAGTACAGCTCTTGACCTTTTGGGATCGATGACAGCTCCTTTGGAGGTGTCCTGGACACCCACAGTGGTAACGTGGGTGAGTGTGATTTCCACGGTCTCTGAGAGCTCTGCAACACTGTCTGCAAGAATTGTCAGGGTGATGGTGGACAAGGCCTGACCTTCTGAAAATGTAATCTGAAATTTTAGAGGAAAAAAAGACAAAATTATTCTCAAAACTTTTTTACTCTGTGAAACTCTATCAATGAAAAAAAAAAACCCACACACGTATATATATATAATAGAATCACAGAATTATGGAAGCCCAGGTTGGAAGGGACCTCAAGAATCGTCTGGTCCAACCTTTCTTGGCAAATGCAAGGTCTAGACAAGATGGCCCAGCACCTTGTCCAGCCAAATCCCAGCAGTCTCCAATGTTGGGGACTCCACCACTTCCCTGGGGAGATTATTCCAATGACCACTGGCCCTGTTGTGAAGAATATTCTTCTTGTGTCTAGTCGGAATCTCCAGGGGTAACTTGTCCCCATTACCCCTCACCTGTTCCATGTGACTTTCTGTCAAAAGGGAGTCTCCATCTTCTTTGTAGCCACCCTTTAAATACTGGAACATAGTGATAAGGTCTCCCCTGAGCTTTCTTTTCTCCAGGCTGAACAAACCCAGCTCTCTCAGCCTTCACTCATATGGAGCTTCCCAGTCCTTGGGTCATCTCTGTGGCCCTTCTCTGGAACCTCTCCAGACTGCCCACAGCTTTTTTGTACAGCAGGGACCAAAGTGGGACACAGGATTCCAGGTGTGGAATGGAAGGGACCCCTGGAGATCACCTAGTCCAACTGCCCCTCTAAGAACAGGTTCAACAACAGCAGGCTGTTTGGGGCAATGTCCAGCCAGGTTTTGAATACTCCAAGGACAGAGACATCACAACCTCTCTGGGTAAACCTGATCCCTATCACTGTATGAGTGTTTCATCACCCTTAAAAGTTTTTTCCCTCATGTTTGAATGGTATTTCATGTATGGTGCCCATTGCAGGCACAGGACATGGCTGAGAAGTATCTGGCTCAATCTTCTTTGCTCGTGACCCCACATATTCACATACAGTCTTAAGATCCTCCCTGAGTCTCCTCCCATGTGTCAGATGCTTTAACCTCTTCATCACCTTCACGGCCCTTTACTGGACTCACTCTAATATGCCCACGTCTCCTGTACTGGGGAGTGCAGAACTAGAGCTAGCACATCAGATGTGTCCCACCAGTGGCACATTCCCGTAGTCCCACTGGCCCATTTGTGGCTGAAATTATGTTAATAACACCACAACATTTCAGATATTGATTAGCAGGGCCCATAGCATCATGGCTTGGGGTTGGGGAAGAGGTTGGGAGAGGACACAGTTGGAACAGCTGACCTCAACTCACCAAAGGGATATTCCATACCACTTAATATCACACTCAGCAATAAAAACTGAGGTTAGAGAGGACACACACATAGATGATCATCTGTGGTCTTCCAAAGCAACTGCTGCATGTACTAAGGATCTGATTCCCAGGAACTGGCTGGACACCTGCTTGATGATGGGAAGAGGTGATCCACTAGAGGTGAATGGACCAAAACTAGAGGTGAATGGATCAAAACTAGAGGTGGGTAGATTCAGTTGAGACATTAGGAAGAAGTTCTTCCCCAGGAGGGTGGAGAGACACTGGCCCAGGTTGCCCAGAGAGGTGCTGGAAGCCCCATCCCTGGACATTTGGAAGGCCAGGCTGGCTGGGGCTGTGAGCAACTGATGTAGTGGGAGGTGTCCCTGCCCATGGCAGGGGGGTTCGAACGGGATGATCTTTAAGGGCCCTTCCAACCCTGATGATTCTATGATTTTATGAAGTACTGAATAAATTCCTATTTTTGCTTTGCTTCTATGTGTGGCTTTTGCTTTTCTTATTAAACTGCCTTTACCTCAACCTTTCTTCACCCTATTTTCTCTCCTGTCCTGCTGAGAAAGGGGAGTAAGAGAACAATTGGGTGGGAGTTTATCAGTCAGCCAAAGTCAACCCACTACAAAAAAATACATCAAAAGAATAAACATATAATATGTATCAAAATAACTGTTAATTAATTAAATGTATAATTAACACTTTTTGTTGAAATTTTTTTTCAGATAAAATGATTGAGAAATGCTCTATCTATATTCTTATTTTTAATTTCAAAGGGTTGGCCACTTGATTAGGTCTCTCAACAAGGAAGATGTGTTCATAGACATGTGTGATACAATTATGTGAAAGGATAAACAAAAATTTATGGTGAACGACATTATGCCTTTAATTTACCTTTCTGTCTCTTCTTATCTGGCAAATATATGCAGGGAAATCATGCAGCATCTATCTGTGATGCTCAAGGAGTATTTTAATAATTTCAGGGTGATTGTTTTGGCATCCTTGATTTCCTCTCTGCTAATTTTTCCCTATATATATATATTTTTTTTTACTTCAGACCAATTATTTCCAGGTATAAAGTTTATTTCTACAGCCTTTTGAGACCTTTCCCTCAGCTATGGTTGGTGCTACAGCTCTACAGCCTGTCCATAAGGCTTTGTGTCTTCTACAGATGGCCACCAGGTGGAGGCTCTTGACTTAAAGAACCTAGCATCTGTCAATCCTAAAGCATATCAAGGGGTTTGCATTTTAACATGACTGGAAACCTAAACAGTCTCAGAAACAGAGAAAAAGGGGACGTGTGATATTCTCCTGGGCCACTGAAGCTCTCAGTTGTATTGACAAGGTCAGGATGAAGAGCAAACACTCTCAGATTCCCACCTAAGCAAATGATTTTGACACAGTAGCTGGATGTCGCAGCAGGAAGGAAGAAAGATGTGAAGAGCATACTGCAGATACACATTTCTAGTGCTTGGACAGCATTGCAATATCTCTGGTTCTAGAAGAACAAGAGTGATGCTGCCAGCCAGAAGTGCAAACTGCTGGAATCACAGGAAAGGACCAAGAATCAGGAATTAACAGAAGAGTGGGGCAATCTAACATGAATTATCCTCCCTCAGTACATCTGAGACAACACAGTCAGTGCTTCCCTGGTGCCAGTGATGTTATGACATACCATTCCTGAAGCTGGAAACACATCACTGGTGCTCCCATTGGCGACCCACTCTACTGTAACTCGTCCATATGTTCCTATCAAACGTTCAATATTCAAGGTGATTAAGCTGTCCTGCTCCATCTCTTCAACTTGCTTAAATAAAGAACTCTGGAAAACATGAAGTAACAGAACCATAACACTTACAAGGAAAAGTTTCTTTAGGGATCTGGGTATTCAACAGGGCCTAGTGACATTGGCTATCAATAAGTTAACCTTCTATTAAGTAGCTAAATACATGTTCACTAATTAAATTAGTACTCAATAGTTTCAGATTTCATGGACGTAAGAATTTAAAAGGTCAAGCCTCTTTATCCTAAGGCAAATAATTCAATGCTTTTTGTCTAGGTTTTTTTTTAGTATAGTATTTTATGCCCTAATCATACGAAGCAGATAACAAACAAATTGACCTTCAAGACAGATATTTTTATGGCTGTTAATTTACTGTTATTCAGCCCCCTCACACAAGTTGTGATGCAATGTTTAACTTCAGTAAAGACTCTTCTGTGTTTTGTCTTTAACATGCATTTACACGTACCTGTCTAGATAACTTCCACAGTGTTAGATGATTTAAGAATTAACCACTAAAATACTATCTTCAGTCTGATTTTTTTTTCAAAGAAATTATTATAGTTCTGACAGACTGGCTCATCCTGTGACATGACCCAATTAGTATCTTTTTCAAGGGAAAAGGATCTTCAGATCTGTTTACTTGATTAGCAACTCTGATGTCATCATATACACCATCCGAAAACTGAATTTTTAGGTTGTTGCAAAACCAAGCTGATAAACTAATGTGTTAATCCAAATGTAAGGGGATTATAAAAAAAAAATCAAATAGGACAGATCGTGGAACCGATTTTCTATCACCTTGTGTTTTGTACAATCTCACAGCAATGCTGAGTGGATATTTAAAAGCTTCTAACTCAGGCTGCTGCAAGATTGTAGAAAATAAATCCTGTCACATGCTCCAGATTGCAGTTTTAGTATGTTTGTGTTCCACTATTAAGAAATGGTATATACATATTTTAATGATTTACCTTAGAAGTTTTACCTGAGCAAATGCAATGACTCCGTAGGCATTGTCATTGGGAGGAATAATTATGTTAACAAAACCATGAGCACCAATTTCTGCACCTCCCTTAGGGTTTTTCAACCACACTTTGAAGCATTCTTCCTCCTCTGGGATGAGGTCATCCAGGATATTGACTGCTATCACAGCTTCCATGTCCCCAGGCTCAAATATCAATTCACCTGAACTAGCATAAAAACACACACATCAAGTAATTATAAACTGAGGACAGCTGATTAATCAACTTTGAAAGCACTGCTGTAAATTGAATGAGTATTTTTGGAGATGGAGCTATTGTTTATATTCCTGAGGAAGTAATTGAGGATTAAAGGTTGTGGGTTTTGTGTTGTGGTTTTTTTTAAATTGAAATAGATCATAGAGTAACTGAAATTAATTATGGAAGTAATTGAATTTATCTTACATAAATTTATCTCATATAAAAGTTTTTAAAGAATCAAGCCATAACTGCAAGTCCTTTTTTTGCCATGTTTTAATACCAGTTTTGAGGCTGTTTGACTTCAGAATATCTTAAACCCACCTGTGAAAAATTCTCTTTAGTGTTAACAAGTGCACCACACACAGAAGTATATAACACTTTCCACTGTAATGAAAAAAGTACCACAGAAAAAGGAATGGAAGAATTGGGGGAAAGTTATATAAAGCAATAAAAACCTACCTAGGTATAAAATCTGACTGGTTGGAGATGGTGGTCAGCTCATAAATCTGGGAGTTGGACTCCACGGACAGAGCAACCAGGGTCTTGCTGGAGTTCAGAGACCTCGCAGTAGCTGAGGTGATATGATCCATGTATGGGGCTTCCAGCATGGCAGAGAACTGGTTCTCCTCTGAGTTCCAGGAGTACAGTGCTGTTGTGTCCTCACCAGACAGGAGGATGTGGACTACATTGTGCAAGGAAAAAAACCAACAAAAACATTCAGTGATATATTTGAAAGTTATCCTTGTAATGTCAGAAATGCCCTTGGAAGTACATTGACTATAGTAAATAATATATAAAGTGNNNTTTATAACATATAAATATATATAGTAAATAGTCTGATAAATAATATGAAAAAATGAACACACATATTTCTGCAATTCCAGTGTTAAAAACTAGGATTTGAACAAATAGTGTCATTCAATTCTTACCTAAACCTGAAGGAGGCATGAAAACATGGATGTTTCTTACGGCACAGACTGGAAGAGACTGGAAGGGTCTAAAGGTAGACTGCCCTGTCTCCCAGATGAAAATTTCAGAAGAATTTCCAGATTCTACAAAGGAACAGAATGACAAAACTTTTACTGTTTTCCTGCTTGTTATTTAAATTGCACACTGACAGGTTTGGCAGCTTTAATTCCAAAGTGAGATAAATCATCATATTTCCCTTTTACTTGGTTCATAAATCCATAGTATGACTGATCTCCATGAGATGATTCATCCACTGACATCATTTAATGTCCCATATAAGAGCACTAATATTGTCAGTAGACAACAGCCAATTGCAAATAAACCTATGGACTGCAACATAAGCATAGGATGCAGCCATAAAAAAACATCTAAAATATCCTACTTGTAATACAAAAACACATTTACTTTGCTGAGAAATGATCTTTGTATATCTCAAAAAGCTTAGAAAGGGTGCAATCAGCAGCTGGATGAATAAACTTATTATTTCCTATTGTTCTCAGGAAAATATTTAATTAGTTGCCTAAGTATTTGAGAACAAATGCAATGCTGTTATTTTCTGAGGGATACAACTGAGCTTACTTTGATAAAATGCTTATCAGTGAATTGTCCCTCCCCAGTAATACTTTAATCTACCTAAACTCCTTTATCTCAAGTGGCTTTGCTACCAAAGAACCCAGCACACACTTCACAAACTCAGTGCTTGTCTTCTGCTAAATACCTTTTGCTGTGATTAAATAGATATCAGATCCAGAAATCCAGGCCTCGAGGTGTTTTATTTCTTTTGCTGGTAATGGATGAAGATTCCTAAACTCATTATTCAGCCACTGGTACAAGAGGATGTTCTGGCTGGTATTTGAGAAAGAAACTACCAGGTACATGACTCCTCCTCTAGGAAACAAGGCTATGTTCAGAGCTCTGTACAGTGGAAGCTGATGATGCAGCACAAATATATCTTTATTCCACTGGAAAACCTGGAAATAGGAAATTTTTTTTTTCATTATATATTCATAATTAGCACCAAGAGAAATTAAGTCATGATGAAAAACTGGGAAGACTTATAGTAACCTACTCTAGTGGGAGGTGTCCCTGCCCATGGCAGGGGGGTTGGAACTAGATGATCTTTAAGGTCCCTTCCAACCCTGACAATTCTATGATTCTAAAATGAACTGAATTCCTCATTTCTAAGGTGGACCTAACTAAGGTGGAGCAAGCAAGCAGCTCTGCCTGTTCTTCAGATGAACAGGGTTATGGTCAAAAGCTGTTTCTGTTCCTATGGGTGTTTAACATGCTAAATTTCAAACGAGAAATAACACTAGCAATAAATCAAACCAAAGGTAAATTATATGTTAATGTAGGGAGCACTGGTACATTTAAAGAAATCCAGAATTTTAGGTCTTATAAATCCATACTAGAAACATAAGTAAGTTTTTACAAATATATACTTAACAGTTTTTTTTATTATCCCTTCCAATTTCAAACTCTAAAGTGACCAAAACTACCCACACCAACACCAGGGAAGATGAGTTTATTCTGACCTGGATGGAGCTGGAATTGGTGGCATGGCTCACAAAAATCAAATAGTCTTCTTCATCCACAGCAAAATGCTTCACACATCTGGTATCGAGAATAGAGAGAGTCTGTATCTGTGGAGAAACAGGACAAAAATGGTGTTTGGAAGTCATTTTAAAGTGGCAAGGTTTATATAGAATCATAGAATCATTATGGTTGGAAAGGACCTATAGGATCATCAAGTCTAACCTTCATATATATATACACACACATTTTTTTTGCAAACTTATCTATAAACCATATATAAAATATATAAAATTATATTTATGTAATATGCAGATAAACCAAATTCTCTTGGTGAAGAATCTTCTCCCACTTCAGCCATCGGAGAGTTCACACGTGTGAAGCATTACAGTCGTGCTCTTCATCAAGGAGACACAACAAACTACAAGGAACAAATCCATAGTGGAAGTCCAAGGCAAAGTAAATGGTCAAGTAGATTATTACAAGAGGTGCCGATGATGACTGAGGAAAATTCATCTGATTCAGGTGAGAAAATCATCTGAGGAAAAGCTTTTTCATGGTGAGGGTGACAGACATTGGCCCAGGCTGCCCAGGAGGTTGTGGAGTCTCCTTCTCTGGAGATGTTTAAACCCCCCCTGGTCGTGTTCCTGTGTGACCTGCTCTGGGTGATCCTGCCCTGGCAGGGGGTTGGACTGGATGATCTTTGGAGGTCCCTTCCAATCCCTGACATTCTGTGATTCTGTGAATTATGTGAATACCATTCAGTATTGCTAATTTTACAGGTTTTTATTTGTAGCATATGACCTGGCTTATTAAAGAACATGCAATGCTGTTTTACTGGTTAAGTGTGAAAAAGGGTGTTTCAATAAGCATGTGTCTCAGAATGACTTTTTATCTTTTTTTTGTGATTCATTACCATTCTATTAGCAAAAGACTGTGGAGTGCTCAGGTTTGGAGCTTTACCAGGTGGGGACCTGGTTTGAGCAGCCCAGTGGTGTTCCCAGTTCAGTACCCAGTGATTCCATGTGTTGACACAAGGGAAATGAATGATTAAAAAGAACTCTGCAGGATTGATGTGATAATGTAGATGTTCACTGAAAGACCAGTGTATATAAGTGACAAGGGACAATGGTTTTAAACTAGAGGGGTGTAGGTTTAAATATTAGGAAGAAGTTCTTTACTGTGATGATGATGGAACACTGGAGCAGGTTCCCAGAGAGGGGGTGGAGGCCCCATCCCTGGAGACATTCAAGGTCAGGCCTGATGGGGCTCTGAGCAACCTGCCCTAGGTAGAGATGTCCCTGCTGACTGCAGGGTAGTTGGTCTAGATGACCTTAGAAGGTCCATTCCAACCCCTTGAATTCTATGATTCTATGTATGTAATATGTGTAAAAGTACATATATGTAATTTAGAAAATTATATACATAGATTTATAAAATTACATGTGTGTATTTTTACATAAAATATGTATTTTACACACATTTACGATGTATTTACACAAATTCACATTCATTTACTATTTCACATAGAATTACATATATGTAATTTTCCATTTTTAAAAGTATGTCTCTATAGATGTGGGGTGAATTTACAAAATTAATACAACTTATTAAACTATTTTTCAGAAAATGCTCTATGACTTGGCTGTTCCATGATTTCTTTCCTCCTTTACCAGGTCATTTTCCCTCACCCTCAAAATATAAATATAAAAGCAGAGTAGACAACCAGCTGTAAAAACTTACATGACTGAAGTCATGCAGAGTGTTATGGCCCCAACCCAGCTGGGCACAGAATGTTTTTTTCTCAAACATGGATGGATCAGAGGGCTTCCCAAGATCTTTTCTAACCCCATTATTTTATTATTTTGCCAGTGAAATTGATTTACCTTCAACAGCCTGCGTCCTGGCAGGAATGCATACACACTGTTGTTGGAAGGTCCCTCCCTGGCTCCTCCATGAGTAACCACAAGGTAGGGAAAGGCATGGATGTGGAAAGACACACAGCTCTTGGGATTCCACATGCTGAAATTCTGAGAGAGGAATAAACAGGTAAAATTGAGACTTAAATTCTTTATTAAGTGGCATACTTGGTGTTTGGCAGCAAACACTTACCTCAACAGGAACAAAAACTCCTTTCCACTGGTAGAGAGTAGAGAATGTCGCTGGAGGTGCACGCAGCAGGACACCATAGAGGGTTTCTCCTGATGTAAAGAAGCACCAGCTAGATGCTGACTCTTCCACAAAACTTTGCAAGACAGACAGGACACTGATACTGCCCCCTGCAATATAGTAAAAGAAAATACTATTTATTCTTGAGGTCTTTTTCAATGCCATTTTCATTATCTACTTGCCCAAAAGAGATCTAGTATCAGAGATTTGGACTCTAAATAGTTGGTGTAAGTGATGTAAATACACGGAAATGTGGTACTGAGGATGTAATGAGAGTCGAGCAATAAATGTATTCATGTACTCATATAATAATTCATGTATTACTCAATGTAATATCCATGTATTATTCAATAATTCATGTATTACCATTGCATACAGAAGATGCACAGGCAATTTGAATCAGAGTAATTCAGTTTGGAATTTAGCTAGTGAGAAAATTATCTGGATAGCAAGCAGTGACAAAAGTGACAAAGAAACCACAAAATCATAGGATCATAGAATGGTTTTGGTGGGAAGGACCTTTAAGGTCATCTAGTTCAATCCCCAGCACTGAGCAGGGACATCTGCAACTATCTCAGGTTGCTCAGGGCCCCAGCCAACCTCGCCTGCAATGGTTCCAGGGATGGGGCAGCCACCACCTCTCTGGGCAACCTGGCACAGGCTCTCACCACCCTCATCAACAATTTCTTCCTTGTCTCTAGACTAAATCTCCCCTCTTTCAGTTTAAAACCATTACCAAATGTATGTGTTTGTCCTCTTCACAAGTGGTCATGGCACTAAGATCCTAAGCTGTTCCACTGGCTTAAGAGAAAAAAAATCACTGCATTGTCAGAACCAAACTCCATGAGCTGAACTCCCAATTGCACACATAGGTTAGGGCAGCTGCTGAGACACACAGGATATTCATCCATGTTCAAAAACAGGTATTTCTGGTTTTGCCATGTTTGTTTCAGTTTGGATTAGTCAGTAGCTATCCAGAGATCAGCACCGGGGAAAAAAAACAACAAATGCTTAGTGTGGAAATGGGATCAAGCAGGCAGAGAGGAAAGGATGGCTTCCTCCAATGGCACTGCTAATTTGGATCAGTTTAAAGTGTTGATGAAGTTACAGGCTGAGACTCCCACAAATGCAACTGGGTAGGGAAAACATGGTGGCACTGGAGGGATGCACCGGAGGGAAGGGATCCATCCAGAGGAACCTGGCCAGCAGGTTGAGGGAGGGGATTCTGCCCTTCTGCTCCAATCTTGTGAGACCCCACCTGAAGCACTGTGTCCAGCTCTGGAGCCCCCAACACAAGAAGAACATGGACCTGTTGGAGAGGGTCCAGAGGAGGGCTACAAAGATGATCAGAAAGCTGGAACACCTCTCCTGTGAAGACAGGCTGAGACTATTGGGCTTGTTCAACCTGCAGAGGAGAAGGCTCAGGGGAGACCTTGCAGCCTTCCAGGGGGCCCACAAAAAAGCTGGGGAGGGACTTTTTACAAAGGTCTGATAGGACAAGGAGCAACGGGTTCAAGCTGGAAGAGGGCAGATTTAGATTGGAAATTAGGAGGAAATTCTTTATTCAGAGGGTGGTGAGACACTGGCCCGGGTTGCCCAGGGAGGTTGTGGATGTTCCATCCCTGGAGGTGTTCAAGACAAGGTTGAATGGGGCCTTGAGCAACCTGGTCTAGTAGGAGGTGTCCCTGCCATGGCAGGGGGGTTGGAACTAGATGATCTTTGAGGTCTCTTCCAATCCAAACCATTCCGTGATTCTATGATTTTTTCAGGCTAAGGCTGTGTCAGGTTTAGTTAACATGCTTCTCTTATTCTATGTTAGAAAAATCCAAACCTACAAGTAGTAAAGAACAGATTTAATTAAACAAAAGTCCAGTGACAATAATGTTCATATAAGCAGCAAGGAGAGCAATAGATTATTGAAAATCTGACCAAAGTGGCTGATGGCCAGCTGATGGTGACTCTCAAGCAGCTAAGCTCTTTTACCTCATAAATTCTGACACACTCAGAAAATTATCAATTAATGTGACCAAATCTGAACACATGAATTTACATTCCAATGTTACATCTCCTGCTATCTCCACTCTGACAAGAGCAGTGGACACTCCAGAGAAAGTGAACGTACTGATGCCAAACGCAGTATCCGACAGGGTCTCCCACTCAACACTCACAGACACGTTGAGACCATTACTCCGTGAAACCTTCAAGTAAACTGTAGTGTTGGCTTCTTCAACTCTGAGGAAATTCGTCCTAAATGTGAGAATTGTGAAGATAAAAAATTGCATTATTTTTATAGTGTACAAATAAGATAAAATTCCAGTGAAAAAGGTACCACAGAAATAAAAATATAATATTAATAACCATTTTTTCTATCTAACGGACTGATAACTACACTAATTGAGGTTGTCTAATGTGTCTTACCAAAAGATCTTGTCAAAATCACAGATAATTCAACAAGATCTTAAATCAGCCTGAAATTTAACACACCAACTGTACAGTTTAAGCAGAAAACATCATTCCGTATGGTTCATTCACTTCTGAAAAACAGCCCTGAGTGAAAGTGTATTTTACACAAGCTTAAAAGAAAAAAAAAAGCTATAAAATATATGACTCCCTGGGCACTGATCTGAGGTTTGGAGCTCTTAACATGGATTACTATTAGTGGAATATTTAGGGACTACTGAAGTACTGTTCTGTGAAAAAGTACATAGAGAAAATGACATTTCTAATGCAGATCAGTCCATTTTAAGTGTTTTTCTATTTTTTGGTATAGCAGTAATAGCCTTTGTCAACGTAACTTTCAAAGTTACAAATGTTTTACAATGGGATTGGTGAGATTCTTTAAAAAGATTAATCAAAACCAAAATTATACAGAGATACCATTTCTATTGAATGTGAAAAACCTCCTTTTAACTGAACCAGTGTTTAGTACCTATTTGCAACTGGATAGATGCTGAAAAGCCCCAGGGGAGCCTGGTTCTGTAGCACTGTGATCATAGTTTGCACTCTCGTGCCTAGTCTGGCTCCTCCAGTTGGGTTGAACAGGGTGACAATGAAGTGCTCATCCATCTCTGGTTCTTCATCCAGGATTGCAGAAATATGTAGTGTCTGACAAGAAAACACGCAGAGAATGTTGTTGGGACTTGACAGCTGATGATGAGACAACCCTACCAGATAGAGATGCTGTTTCTGCTCTGTCACTACATGCCTGTGACAACACAGCAGGAGAACAGCAGCCCTTGAAACTGGAGAGGACACAAGTGAGGCAAGGACAGTTTGGGCTGAGGTTCTAAAGTCATCCACCTGGTGACCTTCATTGGTGCAACAAGAAGATCTTTATTTTTTCCCCTTCTTTTTCCTCCTTTCATCCTAAGACCCTATGAAATATAATAGATTTAGATCCTTTTTTCAAACTTTGGTTCTCTTCTTGTTGTTCTCTTTCTCTCTCTCTCACTTCTAATTGTTCTCAATTATCTATGACTTGATAATTCATAGTCCCTGACCACAGAATCACTTAGGTTGGAAAAGACCTTTAAGTTCATTGAGTCCAACCATAATATTTCCTAATGCAGCTCAGTCAAGTTGCTTCTAATTTACTTTAGTTGGCAACTAAAGTAGCTCCAGGGCAACAGGATAATTCTGCTGCTGGTGTTGGGGAAAAAAGAAGGGGAAAAGGCAAGAATAGAGGGATATCTGAAATACTCTCTGTTCTTGATGCTTTTTCCCCCTACTGCACCACTGTGGATGAGAATAGTAACCTCTCATAGTGGACTCAAGTCAGTAATGAAATTTTACCTCTAAAAGGAAATTTTACCTCTAAAAGGAGGTAAAATTTAAAAAGTAAAATAAAACAAAACAAAACAATATAAACCAATCTGCCATTAAACTTCAGAATGCTCAGGATTTCACAAACTTAATCTAGCTCATTTTGTAGCTGACATTCTTGTGGGGACAGTACAGAGGTAGTGAGAGCCTAATACTCCCAGAAAAATAAGTAATTTTCTATTCCTAATACACTCAGAACTGTTCAGTTTTTGTATTTGTTGCAGCATATTCTCTTCAGTTCAGACCAGCTGAAATATCACATTACAGAACAGTATTTTTACTTCAACCTTAGCTATTTACACTTGTAAATTATCACTTCATTTCAAAGTATGTGTTTCAGCTACATGATGAAATGTTGCTGCACATACATAAATATACATAAATATTATATACCAATTATATTGTTTTAAATTTACCTCAACTATTACAAAGACAGAAATAGCTACAGAAAAGCACATTTCATTTTCACGTGCTCCCTCTCCCGTGAATCAAATTCCTCTGAGAATGAAGGAAATCATAAGGAAAAAATAAATACATTAAAAAACACAGGCATTTCTGAAATCTTTCAGATATTTAAAGAAAAAAAATATCTCTTCACTTCTTTGGTAATAACTATCACATTACCTTGAATCTGACTCCCTCTTCCAGCACAATATATCCTTGAGAAGGGGTCAAATCCACCGATGCCTCTGTAGAATTAATTTCACTTACAAGATATTGAACAGTCACGGTGCCAAATATCCCCTGAGGAGGCTCTCTAATGATATTTAACACTGCAACACTTTCCATCAAGTGGAAAGCTGTTTGTTCCCTCAGGAAGAAGTGGTCGCTGTTATTGAATGACAAAACTCCATGGCCATCATCATTGGCAAGTATGGTAACTGTGGCTTTTGAGAAATAAATCATGGAAATATTAAATAGTGGAAACAGTAGTTAACTTAGTTAAATATAATTGTACACATATACAAATAAATACATATAAACACAAATTAATTCTTCCTTTAGTGATATATAATGCTTTTTTGTCCATGACATTGCTTGTAGAGAATATGTATTTTACTTTATCTAGGAAGATTTCTAAATAGGAAGAATCTAGACTTTTATTAAGAAGCTCACTTTCATACTTCCTGACTCCTTATCTTGTTAATTGCATAGATTTCATAGGGATGTTTAATAACTTTGCCAAGGGGTTTAGAGATCTACCATAGCAATGGTGTTTTCTAAAATACAATTATCCAGAAGAATGACATTAAAATGACCATCATACAATTCCAAAGAATAAGAACATCAAAACTAAGCTTTACCTGTTGTGTTCTCTCCTAATTCCAGGCCCAGAGAGGGATTTGTTAAAATTAACTGGAACTTCTCATCACCTTCAGGAATATCATCATCAAAAATTGTAACAACAACAGATTTATTCCTTTCTCCCTCAGCAAAAAAAAGAGTCTATGATTGAAATACAGAAAGCATTGATTACTTAACAGCTGCTAATACACAGAATTTTTCAACTAAGGTAAAGAGAATTGTCTTACATAGGAAGGAAGACAATGCAAGAACAGCTATAAACTCTATGTTTGTTATAAAATTAAACAGAAGTAGAAAAATTCATCATGTTGCAGAGTAAGGACATGCAAGAGAAATTTACTTTGAAACTTCTGTTGCAAAAAATGTGAAATCTTATATGAAATCTTATATGCTCTTGTCTAAGCAAAACTGAATTTGAGGTAGATGTTCGAAAGTTTACAATATGTCTTATATTGAAAGATATTTCAGTATTTTAAAAGATTATTTTAAAAGATTTAAAGTATTTAAAAAGAAATAAAAAATAGAATGACACGACTAATTTTATCTCATTCTATTCAGGTGACCAAAGCGATTAAAGCAATTTGAAAAATCCAGCTGCACTACTTCTGCAGAATAAAAAGGAAGACAGTCTTTTGAGGAAACTGAAGGAATGAGAAGTACTAGATTTAGAATTTGCTTCTTACCCTTGAGGTCACATTAAAATCCAAACCCAGCTGTGCCTCCAAATTTTGGGCATAAAAAAACACAGACACATTGCCATATGATCCTCTGTTTCGGTGTGCCACTATTGTCAGATCCCCGTGGGACTCATTAACTTCAAAACTACAACAAAAAGCAAGAAAAATTCTCATTGTGCTCACTGAGCACGTTCTTTGGAATAAGATGGTAGATAACGTTTCACTTCAAATAATGTCCTCTGATTTTTAAGGCATTGTTACAGCATCAGCATCATTGCAATTGTCTAATATAACCTTTTTACCTTTGTTTCTTGTCTGAAAGGGATTAAGTTTGTGCTTAATTAGTGGAATTAAGGTTGTGCTTTTATTCTGCTTATTATTTTTCACAGAATCACAGAATGTTTTAGGCTGGAAGGGACCTCCAGAGGTCATCTGGTCCAACCTCCCTACCCCAGCAGGGACATCTCTNAATTGGTGCACATTTAAACCTGCCTGTGTTCATGGGTCCCCTCTTCCTAGCTCCTGGAAATTAGAGAAGAAGGTCTGGGAGATGCCAGTGGGTATGGTGACATGGGTGCAGGGGCTGAAACACTGGATGGAGGCTGGGGAGTGACCAAAGTTCACCATATAAAGGGACAGCAGTGAAAGTAAGAACATAGCAGCAAAAGATTTCTGAGTAAATATTCTGTAAATGTTGTTTTTCGGTGTAGGAATCATCTCACACTTTCCAATTCTACTGAGCTGAATGATGCTTTGCCTTCTTAAGCATCTGGCCCTATTTTTAATAGGAGTTTTTCTTTTAGCTTAAAATGAAAATAATTGGGCAAACCCCACCACTAACTGACACAGAGAGTTCCTCAAGGAGACAAGACTTACGTGGTGCTTTCCCATTCAATCACTCCGCTTACTCCATCATTAGCATCAATAATAATTTGAGAAGCTAAACCTTCCACATCTGAAAATGGAAAATAGAAGGACAAAAATGAATGAAAAATAAAGTCTGTTTTCATTATTTTCAAGAATAACAGAAGCATCTCTTAAATATCTACTAATTTTGTATAGGACATACATAATTCTCTGTTTCCAAAATGTGGAGCAGGACAAAGGTAGTGGGCAAGATAATTGCAGAGAAAATCTGTCCTTACCACCTTACTGTTAGAACTGCAACACAGTGCCTTGAATTACCACTGTTATGTTTAATAATGCATGCAAAAATAACTAAAGGAAATTTAGAAAGCAAAACAGAGTGCAGAAAAATTAGGAAATATGAAAAGTGAGATTTGTCATGGAATTTTAATTTATCTTCATTTGTGTTTATTATGAAGACACTCATTTTTCAGACTGTGCCATTCTGAATAATGGAAGAAAAATGAGTAAGAAAGAATAATAAACGATCAAGTGTTTCACCTCCTATTAATTTTTCAGTGCCTGATCACAAACCTTACTGGCACACAGCTCAGATTCTGTTACAAATGCAGAATGATTAATTTCTTTGTAGGCTGTTTATGTACTGTAACATTATATTGCTGCATGAAGACATACATATCTTCACAATAACTCTGAAAGACTATTGCATATATTGCACTGTGAAAATGCTGAATAATAGATTAATGCCAGAAATGTCCAGTAATTTCAGGAACCAGAACTTTACAGTCAGAACTTCTGAGAAAAAAGTGCCTTAGTTTATTCACACAACAGCACCATATGACTACCTTAACTTGCTTCAAATTAAGCAATTTAAGACTTAAAGATAAATGAAGACAATTTCTACAACCAGACTGGCTCCACTGAATCTGTCATAAACATACTGTATTTAGATCCATAGGAAAGATTTCTGTCAAGTCAAGTAAAACTGAATAAAAGCAAAAAGTCATTGTCATCAACCCAAACCTGTCACTATGAGGCAGCGTTGAAGATCAGCAGTAGGTGCAAAATCTCTACACAAAGAGCAGAAATGTTTATAAGGTGTGGAAATCCCGAGGGAATACTAGTGACTACAGATTTTTCAGCTTCACTCTTAACCCACATTTTCCCTTGTCATGTCATAGTCAGATCAGTTCACTCAGGATCTGTAATGCCTTGCTTCCAACAACAGACCTCTCATTTCATGTCCTTCCCCTCCACTGTTGCCCCCCCTACCCCTTTCCCCCAGCTGAGATCTTTTCTGTATCCATTAAGTTTATTCATCTGTTGATAATTTTCCCTTTTTAAAAATTTCTTGCACTTCTGTATGTGAGTCAGACTCTTTCTTCCACCTTTTACAGAAGATGAGAACAAGAAGAGAATGGAGAAAGAAGAACACTTGCTGTTTCTGCTCCTTATCAGTGAAGCCTCCCATCAGAAATGATGGTCACTTGAGGTATGTTCAGCTCTATATCACAGATATACCAGGCTTGCTTCATATATTGCACACACATGGCCATGACAGAATATATATATTGCATTTTCCATGCAGTATATTCCAGATGTGTAAGACTGACTGCACATGCCTGTATCATGTGTAGAACATACATCTCTTTTGATAGGTATCTCCTAGAAATAATTCAAATATCTAGTATAGGGTATGGGATTGCTAGAAATCCTCAACAAAGGCATTGCACCAGCAAGGAGTTAAATTGCCAGTCATAACAAATCAAAATACGCCAACAGGGAAAACAAGATTAGAAAACAGTCTGACAACAGAATTTGTAGTGACATTTTACAGTGAGGACAAGTTTTTGCCTCATGGGTTAAAACTATTATAGAATCTTAGACTGGTTTGGGTGGGAAGGGACCTTTCAGGGTCATCTGGTCCAACCACCCTGCAGGGAGCAGGGACATGTTCAACTAGAGAAGTTACTCACAGCCCCATCCAACCTCACCTGCAATGGTTCCAGGGATGGGGCAGCCACCACCTCTCTGGGCAACCTGGCACAGGCTCTCACCACCCTCAGCAGCAACAATTTCTCCCTTCTCTCTGGTCTAAATCTCCCTCTTTCAGTTTCAAACCATCCCCCCTTGTCCTGTCCCAACAGGCCATAAGGATCTGCTCACCCTAAGTAAATTAAACCCAATGCAGGTATCACAGCAGGGTTCAATGGTTGTGATTCAAAGAGACTGTGAACCCCTTTGCAGCAGAAGGTGAGACTGTGCAGCAGTCAGCACAGTTTAGTTCAGAAAAATTATTACTTACATATTACTCTTTTTCCAAAAAAGAATTTAGCTTCAACTAATCACAGCTCAACCTCTACAAATTAGCAATGAGTCTTGCAAATTACCTTTCAATCTGTAACGAATTAACTCTGTCACTTCTATAGGCATGCAGAGAAAAGGGAAAAGAGCCAAAGAAGATGTTAGAAATAATCAGTATAGTTGCCAGTACTACAGGGGAATCCAACTGTCTCCAAAACCAATGTCAGTTATGTCACTGAATGAGGAGCTAAGCAAATGATAAATGAAGTTCACTGGAAGAGTTGGAAAACAGCAAGATATTACTGCTAAAAGTAAATCTGATAAAGAGTAATTAAAAGAGACTTTTAAGAGTGAACAAAATAATCGCATTAAATAATTTTTCCCACATTTGTGTTTCCATTAATTAAAATCAGATTAACACATCACCAACAAAACTCTTCAGATGACGGTGCTCTCTAACTGTTAATTACTACCTCCTCTATGAAAAATGCATTATAATTTTTACAGAGCTTAAAATAGTAAGAAGTAAGTCTAATAATGAATATGTTTGATATTCTAAAATAGTATTTCAGAATATCCTGTCTCATTCTGGCATAGTTGGCAAGTAAGTTTATATTGATAATATGGAATATTATAACACAATTTGGAATAATTGTAGAGTAATATAATCTACATACAATTCATGTAAAAGGAAAAGCAAAGATAATTCTATGTAAGATGTTTTACCCAGCCTAGGTGGGGATGAAGTTGAATGGTTCATGATGAGTTCCACTGCAGTTAAATTTACCAAGAAGAATTCTTGCACCTCTGGAACCTCATCCTGCAAAACACAAATTTGCTGCATCCTCTTTCCATTTTCCTTTAAGAAACCACCACAGAAGTCACCAAAAAGCAACACACCTGAAGTATTCTATATTATAGCAACACTTAAATTAATTTATTTTTACATTTTCCTGAAATATTTGTCTTGGGTGTAATAAGTATTACCTTGAATGAAATATGAAGTAAGATGTATTTAATGAAAAAGACTCTGTGGTGATATTAAAACTATTCTTGTGAATAAATTTCTGTCCAATTTTAAAGGCATCAATCCCAACCAATGAGAAAGTAAGAGCTGGTAGCAAGCAATGAATTAGACTGTTCTAAATACCAGTAGTAAAGCCTTAATGATACCGTTAAATTTCATAATGCATAGGTAGAGCTGCCTTCTGTTATTATCTGTCTCTTAGTGATTTTAACATTAAGATAAAAACTTTCTAAATGACTATGAAATATACCATTCCAAGTAATACATAGGTTGCAATCTTTAGCTTCCAAAATATTCCTCTTCTGATGTCATACAGATGAGTATATAATGAATGGGTTTAGAGTTTACCTCTAGAATAGTAATATTTATGGCAGCTGATGTTTCTCCTTCTTCCAGAATCAGTGAGCCAGAAGCAGCCACATAATCAGCTCCTGGTTCAGCCAAAGTCCCTTCTGTCTGATTACTTATGAGGAGCAATCCTGGAACTGTGGCATAGGTAACATTGATAGCACCTGTTTTATTTGTGACAAAAAAAAAAGATTTTTTTTTTTCAATTCTTATGTAATGCTCACTGGTACAGATAAAGAAAAGAGATCAAATATTTATCTACAAAATAAAAAGTCAAACTGCAAAACAGAAGGATTAAATGCTTCATCTGGAGGCTATGGAAATTTTAAAGTAATTTTCATGTGCTTTCAGTCCAGCCTTAGGTGACTTGTCCAACATCACAGGACTCAAAAAGCATTAGGACCAAATGCATTCAGATATTTGAGGTGCTGTGGACTGCAAATATTATATTGCTGAAGTGCTACCTGGGACATCTAATGAATTATTAATATCAGGTTTGGTGCCAGGGGAAGTAGAATGTTTCAAGAACGACTGATCTCCAAGAAAAGCTTTAAAGACAGTGCTGGGAAATGCAGCTCAATAAATGTAGTTTCTTTGCCAGGCAGATTGATACAGACTTCACAGAATAAAAATTAGGGGATATACTGATAAATGTTACCAAGGGGAAAATGTTAGATTTCTTTTTTCTATATAATAAACCCATGTCTCAGTGATCTGTCAGGGTAAGTCAAGTTGCAAATTTAAAGAGAGTGATCCTGGAGATAAAATGACAGATGAAATTCAAAGCTAGTCTGTATGAAATAAAATATAAGGTATAGAAGCGGCATAGTTTTAATAAATAATGATGGACTTTAAGTAAGAGATCTTAAATTTACTATGGCTACTTATCCTAAAGCATTAGTTTCCTATCAGTATTCCAAAAGAAAATTAGATACTGACTGATATTAAAAAAGAAATGGGATGATATAGAAGTGCCACTAAAATGTCTCTACTGATCTGTGGTGTGCCCAGACCTTGAATATTCATTGTAACTGGTCTCTTCACTTCAAAACCAACATTACAAAAGAAGCCAAAAAGGATTATCACTGAAGTCTAAATATAATCTAAAAAGATAAACAGGAAATGATTAAACTTGTCATCTCACAATATAAGTTGAAATTCTCAGGCAACCAACACAAGAAAATATTTTTACACACAGCATGTTACTAAATTTTGGTATCAAGCACCACTTAATTTCATGGATGTTAAAAGATAAATTGATTTTAAAAAGGAATAGGAATTTCTCAGAGGAAATTTCAACTGAGTCCAGTCATCTGAATGCAACTTTTGCCATGGGACATTCCTAAGCTGCCAACTTCTGGAAGTTCTCAGGGGAAGTGTGTAGGAATAATCTTTCCATGCAAGCTCCTTTTCTGACATGTTCTTTATTTCTTCTGCAGAGACTAACACTTTAAGATAGATTCATCAGACATAAAGGTAGCAACCCTAATAGCCAACTAGTTATGTCACAGCTCCCAGACTCCTTGCTGTGGAAATGAGGGCTATGGCTCCAGTTTTAACTAAAATGTAGTTTCTAAGCCTGCAGTTCTGAAAATATCAGCTGTATCCAAGATTTTTTAAAATTTCCAGCCCCCCTCTCATGCCTTTCCTTTGCCTCATGATACCAAAACAGAACTTCCTTTCTCTCAAAGTTATTATACAAACCTAGAGATCCAAATTCTCTGTTAACAAAAAGCTGAACCGTTCTGTTTTCCTCTGGAATTAGAACTTCCCTGGATGGTGAAGCAAAATTCAAGACTCCATGTGGTTCATCACTAGCTTCTACTGTCAGAACTGCTTCATATCCTTGACTATCCAAAACAGCAGCACCTGAAGGAGAAACTCCTGCAAAAGGAGCAATGGACTACAGTGAATAGTGTTGTGCAACTGATTTATTTTTGTCTCATATTATTGCTGTTATTACATTCAAATAACAGTCAGTAACAGTGCAAATGAAATTAAACCAAAGGCAGGCATGATGTGCTCACTGAAGTTTATGGATGGTGTGGAATGTATATATATTTACATTCTCTAGCACATATAGGAACAATCAAAACACAAATTGTATGCATACTAACCATAGAGTCACAGAAATGTACTGAGAAATGAGAAAATTCAATGGGCCAGTGCTAAGCATCAACTTCCCCAAAATTCCCAGGAATTAACTCCAGAAGTTAAAACTATATTCAAATTCTCTATTATTCCAATAAGAAATTACTCCCTTTTCCAAGTGTTGCCTTGATGAATAATTGTTGGGTGTATTAATTTAAGCTTATCCTGATGGATTGCAAGAGTTGGCAAATGATTCTGGAAAGTTAGCAAGCAGCAACACAATCCATGTCGTATTAGTTTGGCATTTAGACTTTAATTCTGGTTTAACAAAGGGTATTTCAGAAAGGATACAGCCTCATTTTTCTTTCCTCAGAAATTTGTATAGAAAGAATAAAATATTCTGACTTCCTTGAATTCAGAGACAGATCAGAAGGTCAGCTTGTGGCATGACAAGACTGCTTTAAAAGATAAAAATATCCACTTATTTCATGGCAACTGTATCCAGAATACATTAGTAACCTCAAGTCTGTATTCAGTGAAGAAAATAACCACTGAATTAAACACACAGAGTTAAATCAGGTTTACAACCAATTAAGGAGAACTGCAAAGACACTGTGGGGTTTATGTTTACACACAGAAATATACAGATACAGATCAAGCCTGTTTCAATAAAATGTGAATGAACTTAGTTTACACCATTTGCAGTGTGCTCAGTCCTACACTTCCAAAGTGGGTTAGTAAGTATGAAAATATTACACTCCTAAATGGTTGTTTTAATATATAGCAGGAGGTAATTCTGCATTACCTTCTGTTCTGATGTTGTATAGGATGATCTGATATTCTTCTTTTTCCTCAGGAATATGGTCATCCAGCAAGTGAACATACAACGTTGTATTCAGTGTCTCCTATTTATTTTATTGATAAATCAATTAATTATTGCATAAAACAACACAAATATCACTGTATAATATGTATTTTGAACAACTTTTAGAAGTTTACAGCAAATGTATCAAAAACTATAAATTCCTTCCAGGTTAGAACTCCAAGAGCGAAGGAGCAAGTAAATAATCAACCCAAGAAACAAAGACACTTGTTTTCTCAGCTCAGTTCAAATGACAATATTCTCCTGCAGCCACTAACTTTTCCTACAGACTTACCTCAGGAAAAAAGAGTATTCCAGAATATTCTTCAAAATTTTGTTTTACATTATGCCCAATAATCTTCCACTCAACAGTCACATTTCCCAGTCCTGGGGCTGTTCTCACAACGTGGAATTGCAGGTGTTCTCCTAGGAACAAGGGACAAGACATAACACTTGGGGGTTTCCTCTCCTGCTTATCAATCATGAACGTGAGAAGCCAAAAACATGAATTGCAGTTAAAATAACACAGTAGTTATATAATACTTTTGGTTTAAATATTGAAACAAAAAAGCCAAATCTAAACTCCCAGGTTTTTCCAGTTTCAGCTCACTCTTGGGAAGAGCTATCAAAAAATGAGGGAGAAACTTAGAAAATAAATGTCCATGCAATATCTGTCTGTGAAATGCTATAAATGCAGCTATAATGTAATTTTTCTACAACATCTAGCTGGCAAGGAATATACCTTTTCCTAGCATTTGCAGTATCTTGTGACTTTACACACTACATGCAAAAAATGCTCATAACTACCTGTAAATTCCATTTATGTGAGATTGAACTTAGAAATATCATCAGTGTTAGAAAAGAAAACATCCAGAAAATGTCAGTATTTAGTAATTTGTAATTTTTAAGGGTTAAAACTAAAGCATTAATATTTACTAATTTATACTTAAGTTTTTCAATAATTTCTTATGATTTCTGGGAAAATCAGTATTGATTGACAGTTGTAAGAAGCCATTATGGTAACTTTCATATTTATAACATTTAACCTAGTAAGCACTTTAATTAAAAAGTGTAAACTCCTCAGAAATCTTTGTAAGATTAAGACATTTTAAACAATATTTACAATATTAAATATTTATATAAATTTATAAAATGCATATAGTTTATGTAATAATTAATATTTTAAATATGGCCAAGTAAAATTAACATTACGTCAATATGAAATTGATCAGCAGTAATATTCTGCAATACATTCACATTAGAGCACAGATGCTTATTTATAATACTTAAGTCTACTATATCTTTATGTCAACAGCATATTTCAAGTACATGAAATTTAAGTTTTCCATTATGTGTAGTGTTGCATTTGCTTACAAAGACATGAAATGTATAGAAATCTATAATACCAAGATGTCTGGAAAAAGTAATACATGAGATTTCTTTTGCTTATTAACCAATGAAGAAAATTAAGCAACAATTTGTCAAATGTATTTTACTGATGCAGAAAGAGAAACCTGACAAAGAGTCAAACCAAGCAGTTCATTTCTGAATCATGTTTCTGGGTCAGTTTTGCCAAAATCTTTGGTATCCCTACCTGGGAAAAAATACTAATAAAAGTAGTATTGATTTCTGAAGACTGAAAGTATTATTCAGCTAATTTACCTCTTTTAAGTGTTTTAACATTTAACCACATTATCCATAGCTTTAGATTTCTATATTTATTAGGGAGTAGAAGGAGGCTTCATCCATCCTCCTCTTCCTCCTTACTTCAAACTATTGAAGTGAATTTTCCTCTAATACAGTCACAGCCACACAACTGTTGCCTTCCTCTGCCTGTTCTAAAATTCTACTTTTGCCCTCAGTAAGGTGACAAATAACATGCACAGCTTGAAAATAATACAGATTCGTTTGACAGAAATTGATCAAGAATACACTAGATATAAAAGAAAATTATATTTGGATTTATGTCTGATAAATTTTGTTTTCAAAACAAAAAGAATTTATACTGAAAATTAAATACAAATATTGAAATCAAATAAAGGAAGCTCTTTTTTTTTTTTTTTTTTTTTATCAAAGGGAATTGGTTTGGTTGTTTTTCCTTGCTGTAAGACAAAGCACTATTTTTCCTAAGATGGAGGAATTGTAATGAAGTAATTTCTAAACTATAGCAGGGCATTTCAGCTCCAAATGGGCAGCATTTTCTAGCATGCTATGAATAATATTTAACCAGTGGGAAGTGTTCGGGGTCATCATAACCTGAATGGAACAGTTTGTATTAATTCCTTGTGCTGATTAACAGCTCCCCTTAGCTTGCCAGTTTGCAGCTGGCTTGGCAGGTGGATCAGAACCATTAATGTGGAGGAATAAAGGATAAAAACCAGGCACACACTAGCACAGAATTAACACAAACCATATCTAGATAAAAAAACCCAAAAGGTTATGATTTCCTTTCATTTTTGAAAAACAAAACAAAACATGTTCAGTTGAGGAAGAATTTTTCTTCAAACAGAAAATGCAATGCACTCATTTCTGGACAGCAAATTTCTGTTTGAGTGATGACAGCAAGACTGATACATTCCTTAATTAATTTTTATTTAAATTAAAAATTAAAAAATTATTTAAATTAAAATTAATTTGTTTTTTACCATAAAAAGCATAAATAGAAAATTTTAAAACAGCAGGTTATTGAGTTAGGAAGAGGGAAGATGTGATCCTAATCTTTCTGTGGGAATATTTAAATAGAAGATTTAAAGGGAATTGCAAGTCACAGATCAGTATTTGCTTACAACAGCTGTGTATGATGGGAGTTATATACAGTATTTGAATACAGTATAAATGAATAACACAAGGAGCTTTGAAATTCAACACTAATAGCAGCAAGGCATGATCTTCAGAAAAAAAGGAAAGCAGAGATGATGATATACAAAATGGTTCTGGAATTGATGTACTCATCCTTCCCATAGATTTCATTTAAGTGCTACAATTGCAAGAGCTAAAAACTCAAAGAATTTCTATGATGGTGGTGGATCACTGGAACAGGTTGCCCAGAGAGGTGGTGGAGGCTCCATCCTTGGAGACATTCAAGGTCAGGCTTGATGGGGCTCTGAGCAACCTGATCTAGTCAGAGATGTCCCTGCTGACTGCAGGGGGGTTGGACTAGATGACCTTGGAAGGTCCCTTCCAACCCAATACATTCTGTGATTCTAGAAATACCTGCCAAGTACATGGTTATTCTCTGTTTGCTGGTGACACAACCAACCACTGTGAGTCACTATCAACAGAAAAGATGGAGATGGAAGCTAACATTAAACAAACCAAGCGTGGTCAACACAAAGAACCCACCTTCACGACCAATAACTGATCTTGAGGCTGTCTGGAAGCTAATAATTCCTGCCACATTGTCACTTGCCAGAATAACCACCGTGACAGTGTCAAAACTGGGCAGAATCCGACTCCCTCCTTCCGTGTGGACCAGGCTGATGATGATACTTTCATCATCCTCTGGCTCTGGATCATCTAAAATGGTCAGCGTGGCCATCTTCTTTGTTTCCCCTACAAGGAGAAGAACATATGCATCTTTATCTGTGCACACAGAGACTTAATCATCTCCTTTTGTAGGAAATACAGAATTTTGAAAAAGAACATGAAGCATATTTATTTATTTACCTGTCTAGAAGCTGCTAAATAACAGTATGAAGTTTTATGCAATTGCTACTGAAAAGTNACAAAACATGTTCAGTTGAGGAAGAATTTTTCTTCAAACAGAAAATGCAATGCACTCATTTCTGGACAGCAAATTTCTGTTTGAGTGATGACAGCAAGACTGATACATTCCTTAATTAATTTTTATTTAAATTAAAAATTAAAAAATTATTTA
>VYZX01033479.1:345167-366770 GCA_013401335.1 Brachypteracias leptosomus
AGTTTGATTAACAGAACAACTGGTTGACAAAAAAGGTCCTCATGAATTAAAGGTCTGAAGCTTTTATCAAAAGAATCACACCAGAATTTCCACTGAGTGTTTTTCTTCTTCCACAGAGCCACCAGCTCCCCCTCCAGTTCAGCCAAACTCCTCAAGCNAGGGAGTTATATGGTAAACCATAAGGTAAGTAGATAGATCAGATGAATGAAGGTCTTATTCTAACATAAGCTGGAATTAAAAAAACAAAACAAACAAACAAAAGCATCAAGTCTGGTAAATACTACTACTACAAAGACTGTCTTGGGTGAGATAACTTGCTGCTCTCAGAGAGAAAGAATCTGGCACTTAAGAAAAACCATTTCTGGACAGAAGGAAATGGGAAACAGCACTTCAAATAAACCCAGAAACCTCCAAAAAGTGGCTAAACCACAGACTTTCTCTAAGATTCAAAGTGAAATCCGATGCATTTACAAATAAAGTTGAAAATCAGGCAGTCACAGGGGACTAAATGAGTCAGTTTGGATAGTAGGTGTTCATACAACATTTTCAGGTCTGTGGGGTTTAATTTGAAGGCCTATAGGGTTAGGGTTTTCCCTCAGATTTTATGCTATTTCTGCACCTAGCATTTTTTTTATTTTCTCAGTTCCTTTGTTTTCAGTATGTCATAACATAAATACAAACTTAGAGAAAAGAAATGAAAAGCAATCAAAACATTCCTTTTAAAAAAACTAACAAACTAACAAAAAACTAACAAAACTAACTTTTACTTAAGAGTATTTTGAACGTGCAGAGGATCAAAGTAACATAAAGCACTTATCAAAGCATACAACCAGGTAATTTTTAAAGTACCTCCAATTTCAAAAGTGTCTTTGCTTTTTGCTCTCCAGAAAATTTGACAATTTTCAAACAAACCTGATTTTTCACCTGTACTTCTGGAACTGTGTTTTACAACAATATAATATAGGAGCTGTTATTTTCTATGTTACACTAACACTGCTATTGAAATTATGCCTAAATTGAAGTGCAAAATAATGTTTTGACATAACTTTATAAGAAATCTAAATTAATCACCTCTAAGTAAGGTAAGACTATGGCAAGTTGTGCTAATACAGTATTTTATGAGGGATATTACAGTTAGCAATAAAAAGTAGGATTAAAGGAAAATGCTTACCATGCTGATGGACAGTTGGAAAGAAGAAATCCACGTTCCCATCACCACTACCACTGCCATCATTTCTAAAGAGCTCAGCAACTTTAAGATGACAGACATACAGATATATACACATATATACATTTATAAATAAAGAGAAAGCAGAAAGTAATTTAAACATTTCTGGACAACACAAAAAGAGAGAGAAGGATTCTAGGAAGGCATTAATTTTGGATATGAAAGTATACAGGACTGCTGATAAAGGCCAGAAAAAGTTTTGTATGTGTCACCTCTTATTCAAAATACCAATGGGAGGTCAGAAGAAAATAAAATACATACAACTCTGTTTTGTCTTTTCTTTCTTTCCCTTTCTGTCCTCTCTTTTGTCTCCCCTTTCTCACTGCTAAATGAGGTCTGTCGTGGAGAATTGGACTCGTGAATTTAAAAAACAAGAAATAAAAAACAGGGGCTAAAACCTCCCAAACTCTTTATTCTCTTATTTTTCTCAAAAATCAAAAATACGTGTTAGAAAGTTGGAAAAATCCACAGAAAGCTTAACTAAAGTAGACTATACCCTAAGTTTTGTATTTGTGCAGTGGTGTTGGAAAGACCCCAAAGAGGGGTTGTGATAAGAGGGTGTCTGTCTAGTGAATTAATAAAGCTAGCTGTAAGTTTTCTGACCAACCAAAAAATTCAAAGATAAAAGTTTGATTAACAGAACAACTGGTTGACAAAAAAGGTCCTCATGAATTAAAGGTCTGAAGCTTTTATCAAAAGAATCACACCAGAATTTCCACTGAGTGTTTTTCTTCTTCCACAGAGCCACCAGCTCCCCCTCCAGGTCAGCCAAACTCCTCAAGCATCAAAGTCTCCTATTGTTAAATTCCCATTGAAAAAGCCATGATCCAGTGTATCACAATTCCCTGATTCCACTCAAAAAAACCCCCCAAACACTTCGGCTGTTTAGCCTTAAATATTTAATAAATATTGAAAAAAAAAAAGAAATTAATATTTTTTCTACATTTTTTTATTTCTCACTACCAAGCATGAAATTATGTAATGTGAAAAGCACCAATTGCCTTTAAATGACCTAATGCATGGTAATAATTCACTTTCTTTGGGATCTGCTGTTTTCTAGCAATATTAACAAATTATCTGAAGAACAGTTCTTTCCTAAGAAAAATTACAGCTGTCTGGGGGGGGGTGTTTGTCTTTAGAAATAACACAGAAATAGTAAATCTAAGAAGAATAAGACTTTAATGGATGAGCAGAGATCATGAAAATACCACCAATGGATTGATGCCTGTGCCTTACCTCCTCCCTCTGGGTTCAACAGCTCCACTTTAAAAGTTTTTTCTAATTCAGGAATAGAGTTATCAGTGATGTTAACAGTAATGTACTTGTATCTTTCTCCTGGCTGAAATTCCAGCGTGCCCACAACAGCCTGCAATATGAAAGATCTTCATTCTTTGTTCAAGTCTAATGTTTTCATCCACATAAAACAAAAATAGAACTTTGATTTTCTTTGTCTTTGCCAAGACATCTACTTTTCCTCACTTAAGCTTTTAATAAAATCTGCTGAATCTTTGTTATGAGAAAAAGGCATCTAAATTCACTGAATTATGAGCACCTAAATTTATTTACATTTTCTGCACAAATATCAGCTAGGCAAGCAAGGTTATTTTGCTGAACATGTACAATTCCTAGAATATACAAACATAATCTTAACCTGTACATGCACTTGAATGCTCATATAAAGTTTGATATACCCAGCAACAATAGTAAACATCTCTTCTTGCTGCACTGACTATTCTCTCAAGAAAAATAAAAAATCAAACCCAGAGGCTTTTCCTAGGAAATACATCATGCTGCACAGAAAGAAGGTAAAAGTCACATAATTATATATAATTTTTTAAGGTGAGTATTACACTTTCATTTACCACATCACCATATAAAACAAAGAGTTTCTATGAAAAGCATCATAGCTGGGCTAAAATACTCAAGTTGAAGGCTATCTCCAGGATAAATTAAATTCTAAAATAATTCCACACCTTAGCCTTGGCCATACCTGGTAATCTTTGGGGCTGAAAGCTGTAAGTGGCACTGTTCTGTATTCCACCAGAACTGTTCCTAGAAGACCTTGTGCACGAACCACCAGCAACCTGATGTGTCCAACTTCTTCTTTAATGGTAAGATGGGGCACAGCAGAGGCTGGAAGAATCATTCCATCACCTGGATGAGGAGGTGGCCCCACTGAGAACTGTAGCAGACCTAGCAGACAAGAAATACTACTTATATGGCTTCTTGCACCAAATTTAAATTGTGTTAATAAATTGAAATCAAATTATTTCTTATATTTATATTTAACATTTCTGAACTTAAAAAAATATATATTGATATGCCTTTAGGACTCAACCATGCTATTTACAGGGATCTTCTATATATCTTCCCCCCTCTCACTGATACTCACATATTATTATTATTAATATTATATATTATTTATTGCACATACCCACAGTAAAATAATTAATTAAATTCTTCACCAAAGAGCCCCAGTATGTCATAGCATTGACTATTTTTTCACATAATAAACATGTATCAATGTCTCTTCTTGTCACAAACTGTCATCTGACAGAAAACTTGCCCAGGATCAACTACATTCAACATTTATTTATGCTGAGAAGGGAACCATCATCAGGACAGCTTTGGTGCCTTTTTGTAATATTCTCAAGAATAAATAACTCAGCTTTCACCCTTGTATAAAAATTATGAATTAATCTCAAGTTACATAAAGTGGAATATTTGGCATTGCTACCTCAACTATCAAGGCTAAGGAGTTTTTATCTGTTGAGCTAGAATTAAACAATTATCTGCATCTCCATCACTGTTACCATATGGGTGGTCACTGGCTTTGATGCTGATATCAGTAGTTTCCTTTTCTGGGTCTATACTTGCTCCACTGGTAGGAGTTGAACCTAGTTTTCCATCTCCAGACACTGCAGAGACTAATGTCACACGGAAATATTCATTTAGCTCCGGAATGTCATCATCAATAACATGCAAATTTAAGACCTAGAGAAGGACCAAATCATGGAGAAATCAAACTGTGCAACATGCATCACTTGTGAGTTTCATGACCCTGTTTAACTCATCAGATTCTTTAATTCAGCTGTATCTGCTGGAAGTAATGTAGATGGCATTTTTGTTTTCTATACTTCCAGGATAATATTTTTATGTTTAGAATATGCATTCCAAACCCAACTTTTTGGAAGGCATATTTTCTTAAATCCCTCAAACTACATAAAGACATAACCAAGCAAGCAGTTATTCATTATCTACCTTAACGAAAGTATAGTTTAAATGGTGTATATTGAAAATTAAATATCTGGTAGACTTCAAAACCTTGAAGAACTTGTACTTCTGAAAAGACATTACAGTGATTAAACCAATTTAGAGAGCCACTTTATGCCACCTGGCACTTGAGATTGAAGATTATACTATTAATTAACATAACCTGCTATGCACAGGCTACATATCTACCCCAGAAAATTCCAGCTTTATATATATTGTGATAAGATTACACAAATATATAGAAGAAAAGGTTTATTTTGTTGACTGTATTTAGAGGTGTAGGAATGAGCAGCTTAGAAGCATCAATGGGCATCTCTTAGGATATCTCACCTGATGAGCAACTGCTCCCAGTATGTTTCTTTGGACCATGGCCATTTTCTGTCACTAGATAGAATGAGGCAGGCCCCATCCATGCTATCAGACTAGAAAAGCTTTGGAAATTTTTGCTTTATATCATGGAATCACAGAATGGTTTGGGTTGGAAGGGACCTTTAAGATCATCTAGTTCCAACCCCCCTGCCATGGCAGGGACACCTCCCACTAGAGCAGGTTGCTCAAAGCCCCATCCAACCTGGCCTTGAACACCTCCAGGGATGGAGCATCCACAACTTCCTTGGGCAACCTGTGCCAGTGTCTCACCACCCTCACAGTGAAGAACTTTCTAATTTCTAATCTAAATCTCCCCTCTTCCAGTTTGAAGCCATTACCCATTGTTCTATCAGTACTGCACATGACTGCACACAATACAGCAATATGATTCCATGGAGAGTTAAAGCTGAATGAGCAGCTGAACTGTGACATGAACAATTTTCAGATATCACAAGCTTCTGCCAAGCTCTAATCACTTACATTGTTTAACTGGGACCAGATGCATAGTGCTAGTGGAGCCACTTTCAGATGGTGTCAGTGAGTGTCAGTCAGTCCATACTGACTTCAGCAAAGTGACAGAAGTCAAACTGAAGACAGTATGTCCTACTAACAGTTCACTCTTCCTATTGTACACATACTAACAGAAAAGACTCGTTAATTTTCTACAGTATTGTGGATCCACACCTCTTCTTAAAATAAATGTGAAATTCCTGTGCTGTGGGTCAGGACTGGATTCACAGAAACAGATGAAACAAAAGAGATGGGACATGGCTGACAAAAGCTGCAGGACACTTGATTACAGCACTGAACTTTGCTGCTATTTACCTGATGCAGAGATAAATATGAGTTCCAAAACTCAGATCAAAACCTGATCATTTTCTAATTTCAAAAGTAGCCAGATCTATAATTTCAGCCCAGGACCATCTAAGTATACTTATAGGGGTACATAGTTCTAATATAGACATAAAAGTAAACATATCTCATGTATTATTTGCATTCAAACATACATGCACACATAGTGACCCCTGCACCGAGATACACACAGACCTATAAGCATCTATCATATCACTTGTTAGCTGTCACGGGTGCAAAAATCCTGCAAAACATAACAAAAGTCAGGTGAAGGAAACACTTTCTAGCATGAAAACCAGCCAAGCATCCTCAGAGGGTGTTTTCCAGCAGGTTTGCAAAGGGCAGGATGAATAGTTAATAGGAAGGTAGGGTTTACCTCTGATCTCTGCCAAGGAAGGAACGTGATAGTGCCACTGCTGTTAGAAAAATCGGTAACAGAGTAATTAATGCCAGTGGAATCAACCTGTGAGATAATGTAATTTATATACACATAGTCCAGGGCTCCCCTCGTACGCTCCACGACACAGGATATAGTGGAACCCTNTCAATAATTATATTATTACTACAACAATATTCTAATAATTATAATATATTATATTATATATTCTATATTTTAGAAAATTATTATTTTAGAACTAAAATAGGAAATTATTTTATTTGAAAATTGCCAGAAAGGCTAAGATCAGACAAATTTCAGTGCAGATACTGCATGTGCCTTCAGCCACCTCCTAGACAGACGATAGGCACATAAAGCAATTAAACTACTGATAAAACGATGCTGTGCTATCTGCATCATCACTGAGGGCTCTAAACCTTCCCTGGTGAAGTGGACGTAAGATAAGTGCAAAACAATTAACGTGCCGTATAAATGTTTAATTTTTCTTCATGGTTGGTTGATGATCTGTGGCATCACAGCATTATCAGTGGCATTTGAAACTGAAGGAATCTATTATCACAGCATACGGCAGGCACATGGGAAGCAAAATGAGCCAGGTGGAAAACCAGCACCACTCAGGCAAGAGAGCTGCTTTCAAACACATCCACTTTGGTTAGAAAAAATGTACTTAAAACATCATGAGAGTTCCCAAATTGGAAAGCATTCAGAAATTTGTTTTCCAAAATAATCCCATACCAATAGAAACAGGTATCACGTCTTTCTCCCTCATAATTGATTAAAGAAGTAAAAATTAATCATTTTTATTTCAATCATCCCCAAAAAAGTAGAAAGTCTATGTATTGAATATATGGTAGGTACCACCAAAGAATAATTTAGCTTTTTTTTAAAAAAAAAGCAACTCACAGCCGGTATCGACCAAATTCACACCAAATATATGTGATTTATACCTTATGGGAGCAAATAATTGTAGAAAAATACATCACACCTTGTCATTGCGTGACTTGTAGCAAAATTTTTCCAAAGACATCATCTAACACAGAAAAATCAAATAAGTCTTTGCAATAATCTATTTTCTATAAGAGAAAATGAAACCTTGTATTTTCACTAATAAGATGTGACAGAAATAAAGGAAAAAAAATGTGTTTCTAGAAAAACTTGGGCCATAGTCTTCAGTTTATGTAATAAAATCAATTTTCTGAATAAAAATAATTTTGAGGGATTTTAAAAAAATGATATTGTGAATGCCAGTGAGACTAAGGCCATATTGACAGAATTTGCACATTTCCAAATTTTAGGAAAACTCTGCTTAACTGCAAAACAAACAATGTGAAATCAAGGCCCTGAGCAGGTGGGTTGGTCTTGCCACTAATATTTGTGTGTCCAAAACTCCACCTATAATTTTCCTTACCTCAGGAATACAGGCTCCAGTGAAGCCAAATAAACCATTGGCATTATCACTTTTCTGTATTCTCAACCTTGCCGTGGTGTTTTCTTGTGAAATTCGAGCCCCACCACGCACAGAAATGAGCTTTAGGATGAATAACTCCTCTCCTTCTTCCTCCTTGTCATCCTTTGCAGACACGATGAAGGATTTGTTGGTCTCTCCTTGCCGATACTCCAAGTACCCCGAGACAGGGTGGACATCACTCTTTGCAGGAGTTGAGTGGAGTTCATAGATCTCTGCTCGGGTCAGTTTACGTTCATACAGCCTTACATCCTGCATCAGCCCTGTGTACCTACTGCTGCCATTGATTCCTGCTCCAATTCTCACTATTCCTGGACCTGAGAAGGAAATTATGATTTTCCTCACGTTATTGTATTTCTGCAAAGTAATAAATCTGCAGCTGAGTAGCTGTAATTGTTAGAAACCAATGAAAAACTGTTCATTACTTCTGGGTTAGGAATCATATTGATCTTGAAATGCAAAATCAGGAGGTTCCTCCAGCCTCATCTCAGGTAGACCACCACAGGTCCAATAATTCTGGTTTTTCACCCTACTTGTTCTATCAGCACATCATCATCCACATTTTAAGGAGGCTTGAAATCTTCTCTCTTTCAATTAGAGATTTCAGCCCCACTCATTTGCTAAATGATGACCCAAAGCTGGGAGGAGTGGCTGACACCCCAGAGCTGTGCTGCCATCCAGCGAGACCTGGACAGGCTGGAGAATTGGGCTGGAGAAATTTAATGAACAAGGGAAAGTGCAGAGTCTGCATCTGGGCAAGAACAACCCCAGGTNCCCCATTTTTCCTGCTCTGCTAGGACAGTAGATCCATTTTGATGATATTCATCACCACTGCATTAGCCCTTCTGGACATGCTTTTCCCTTAACACACTGGGAATATGGACTTCAGAAATGTACGCCAAATTCCAAATGCTTTTTACAACAGCATTAATATTAATTATTAGTAATTAATATTTCTCTGTCTCCAAACAATTATCCATCATGGGATCACAGCTGGTTTTTTTCACATACTAAGCTGGCAGCTCATACTCATTCCTGTTGTGCTAAAACACATAGATATCTCTTTTTTCCAGTTGTTTTCTGGTTTTGGAAGAAATTGTGCTCTTGAATGGCATAATATGACACTGTCTGTTCTAGAGATGAGCAACCACAGCAACTGATAATGGTCCGAAGGCACAAGGCAGAGGATGGTGAGAAAAACTGGGCAACTCTGCTCACCACTGTGTAGTACCCAACACTCAATGGAGAGAGATGGAATCCTTACCTTCTGCTTGTAGTACCTCCATACAGAGCATATGTCACCTTCACTAATATAGGAAATTTACAGTGACTCAGACATATCCTTCTAGCCATAAAAGTATTGCTGCATTTCACACATCTTTGTTTTAGAAAAGGGGGAAAAAAAATCCTTTCTCAGCCCCAGTACTGCAAGTCTGGAGGGAATTATTAATTACAGAGGCACTACTTTGTTAGAGAAGGCAAATATATTTCTCAGCCTTCAACCACTGGAAATTTACAGGCAGAAATTAAAATACTACATTATATAATTAATGAAGTTTCCTTTCTATTTTCTCTGTGTCTGTATACACACAGGCATGTAGGTGTATATGCATATGCAAACTATATGCATATATAAACTATATGTTTTTTAATTCTCCTTCTTTCATTACAGAGAAGGAGACTGGACTCAAGAATCGGATAATCATTCACTGACTATCCCCACAAAAGAAAATGTGGAGCTGAAGGCAAAAGGAATGAAGGAAAAAGGATGGAGATGAAACTCTGTAATGGCTTGTTATGACTAAAATTATATTTGGGACTATCCAGTTAGAGAAACTGAAGTACTCATGTAAATGTTCCTTGGAATACTATCAAACTTAAAGCATAATATTCAATATCATTTACATACATACTAAAGTAAATCTAGATCCTGAAAAATCCTATTGCTTACAAGATATTGGCTTAGTTGTATTATAATACACAACTAGACACAAAATCATTATTGTGTTTTGTTTCAGAAATGGAGAGGGAAAACAGCCCTTTCTCAGCTGCAGTGCTGTAAATCTTAGGGAAATTATTAACTTCACACATATATAATTGTATGTATACATGATGAGCATACATATATAAATATAGTAATAAATTACTAATTTATGTTCAAATTATTACAACCCAATTTCTCTTACAGTTGTGAACTTTTTGGAACTTTCTGAGTTCTAATTTCCATAAAGTTTTTGAAAATATTCAGAATTTTCTATCCATTCTTTTCAATCAACTAAGCAGATAGAGTAATTTCAGTACCTTGCATACACCTCTCAAGGAGCTAGACTCTTCTACACACTGCAGAACTTTATATATGAAGAAAAATAATGCAGGCTATTGTCTCACCATCAGCAATTGCTTCTCCTTTAAGGCTCTTCATTCCTCCCTGAACGGGAATTCCATCCATGTAAAATTCAATTATGCTTTCATCCAGAGTAATCAGAAGGTGAAGCCAAGTATTTTCATCCAGATACTTGAGGGCTGCTGCTTTGGCCATATATGTCAAATTGGACCCTAATGCTGTATAATGGAGCACTACAGAGACATGAGAGTCATTTGTCTGGATTTTCACGCCGTAATATAAGGTCCCATTATCATCATCCTTCTCAACTATGTAACCATCAGTGCCAACAGCAGGAATTAACCACGCTGAAAATGTGAAATTGGTGACTGCAGTATTTCCAGTGTATGGGTATTCTGGACCAAGGATCCCAAATGCTTCCTCTTTTCCACTGAAATACAAAGCGTCTGTTCCACTGTGGTGGCGTCTCATGTGTGGCTGAGATTGCACTGAACTTGGGAATGTCCCCAGTAACAAGAAGTCTACCATGGATGGCAGTCCAGCTTGGAAGGTACTGGACAGTATTTCCCAACCCAAACGGACCACACCAAAGGTGCCTTGTTGTCTCCAGATGGCGAAGTCTGTAATGTAGGAAAGATCATCTTCAGAAAGAACATCTTCCACTATCTCTCTGTCCTGGCTCTCTGGATCTATCACAAAGACTCCAAAAGGGTCATCATTGAATGGGATCATCACAGTTACAGCAAGGTTTGTTTCAGATAACTGACCACCAGGACCAGGAGACCCACCTATATAAAGAGAGTTAGAGAAAAGTTAATGGTTGGTTTCAAACAACACAGTCTGAAAAAAGTTACTAAGTACTTAAAGCTTTTAAATAAAACAAAGTTTTTAAATAAAATACGTTTCTAAAAAGCCTTAGATCTTTAAAGAGCCTCTGAACTTAGAAAATGCCCTGATTTGGTAATGATATAGCTTAATTATACGTTTTTTAAAACACAATGGTGACAGTTTTCATAGAAAACAAAGCAGTATGTTATTTTTCAACTGCAAAACACACATTTGTTTTTCAGCTAAAACAAGGTTAGCTCCAACTTTTCTTCAATACTACTACTACTACTAATAATAATAATAATAATTCTTCAATAATTTCAATTATTCCATGAGATAGGTTACCTTTGATTCATTTGACAAACACAGAGCCAAATTCAGTTCTCATATTACTCCAAGATTTACACGAATATGGAATAGCAAAATTTGGCCCAAAGCCTCTGAAACAGAGGCAGAGATACCTTGCAAAATCAGTAACCCGTTGTGTATTAAAACTGCTGCCAAGTCCTGCCATTAGTCATCTACTTCTGCACACTAAGAATTCATTATATGAAGATTGTAGAGCCTCCATGTTCAAAACGTGCAGTGATCTACCTATTTTAAGTAGGAAATCACCTGTACTTGCACGAGGATTTCACTTATAGGAAAGGTCAACACATATTTCAGTTGTATCTGGGTACAGGAGACCATAAATAGTACTGAGGTGGAATAAATCCAGTAAATTTGGAACTCTGCTCAGTAGCAGACCTGTAGCAGTGCTAATTTAATCAAATTAAGAGGTAACTAAAAGTATTTCACCTCCTCTAGTGAAAAAGCAAATCAACCAACCTCCATTATGGTAGACAGGCATGGCCTTCAATAGCTTTATTTTGTCTTCAACTGTACAAAGATCTACATCTCTGAAATCACCAACCTTATTAAAGGTCAGATCACCAAAAAAATGTATAACAGTAATTCAGGAACTGAATAACTGCATTCGTATACCTAAGTTAAGATTAAATGAAGAATAAAATCTAAAATCTTACCAGAAAAGTACAGGATATCAAGGGAAAGCTCTTTCCAGGGTTTGTTTCTTTTTGATTGATTAAACATAATTCTTTTTTACCAGATATGAAGGGTGAAAATAGACCTTAATGGATAAAAGTGATAATAGATAAAAGACAATACCTGAAACATTCACCAACTTTAGAATGTAAAATTCATTGAATTCAGGAATTCTATCCGAAATAGCACGGAGTGTTACTGGCTTTGATCCTTCACCATCCATGAAGTGCACAGTCCCATAAGTTTCATAGAACTCCTCTCCTGGCCTCAGAGCAGAGTCATTGCTAAACAGCTGCCAGGTCAACGAGACGTTGCCAAAGTGTCCTCTATGCCTCAAAACCCTGTTCAGGGATACAGAAAGAGTGAACATCCTGGCAGGTATCCATCAGCATCCATTTTAGCAAGGGAAAACACAATCACATGAATCTTCCTTACTGTGAAAAATAATACACAACGTTCTAAACAGCCATGAACAATAAATATGACCATGAACATCAACACAATCCTCGTTGAAGGTCCGTGATTTCACAGTATAATTCTTCTCCCAAGCATACCAGAGGTGTCTTAGGAAAAAAGTAACCCATATAGGTCTGTGAAGCTACACATCAGTTTGTCTTGAACTTGTATTATGCAAATAATATGAATGTGCAATATTTCAGCAAGTTAACACTAAAAATTGATATACATAGCCACCCTTAACCATCAAACCTCCTTAACCTCTTACGTTGATATTAAATTTGGATTATGTTCTATGTCCTTCAGAAATCTGTAGTTATCCCAGATTAAGAATGCAGTAAATGAAAAGAAGATTTTATTGTTTGCATAGCTATCCGGTAACAAGATTTCACCAATTTCCAAAAGGCATTATAAATAAAAACTGAAGCTTATATTGCCTTTATTAAGAAAGCATGGTTTGCATATAAAAAATATTCTGTTTGCACAGTAAAATAAAATACTGTATGAAGAGATTATATCAGGCTGAAAAATTACTTCAGCAAAAATAGTCCAGGCACAGAAACACAATTATGTTGTTTCTGCTTCCAAAAGTTTTTCTTTTTTTGCCATTAACTGGAGTCTCTATCCCAGCTGTGCAGCAGCTGTTCTCAGTGGTTTGGTTATGGTTACTCTGATCCTTTTGTTACACACTACAAATGCAGCTACCTAGTAAATATATCATCATCATCATCTTCACCATCATCAATAATGAGGCCCAAGCAAGGTCCTCAAATGTTGGTGAGCTTGGTATCACATGTTTCCATCCAGCACCAGTACATAAACATGTTTAGTTTAAATAATCACTCTTTGCACCATCAAATAAAAGAAAAATTAACCCTGCAAGTAAGATCATAAAGTACAAAAACAACCCCAAAGAGCAGCATAACAAAACCAAACACACAATATATTTAGTAACCTTTTTAGGATTTTCACTTTTTTGGATGTGTAACAGAAGCATAAAGACTTAATTTTCAACCACAGGCATCTGAAGGCCTTAAAACAAATTAAAAAAGAAATCAAAGATAATTAAATTATGAAATGAGTCTCTTCCCTAATTGTTCACACTATCACAGTTACTGTGACCTAACTTCTTTTGATATCCTGTCTAGAGGCTTCTTAATGAAAAAAAATCAGTATTTTTGCCAAATTCTAATCCCATCTTGACTCTATGGAACATAAAAAGGAAAGATGTCAAACAAGCTCATTTCTTAACCCTTCCCATTCTTAACTATATCCCAGTGGCTGGAAGGAAAATACTTTCAGAGGTCAAACTAGGGAAGAGTATTTTCAGTCTAGAAGACAGTCACATCTGGACTTCCATCTGTACTTAACAGAAGAAAAACTAGCAGAAAGAATACAGTAATATAGGTCATTTGTAGGGGAAAGCTTCAAAAAGAAATAAACAACCACATAGTTGTGTTTAGCTGTATTTTGAATAGATTATTTATTTCTCCATTAGTCTGGGTTGTACTCTGCTCAATCATCTAGCTTCTTCTGTTTCTAAAATCTACTGAAAATATAACAATACTTTAGTCTTATTTATTTACATTTCAACCTGAATTTCTGTACACATTTAATATGTCCAATCTGCCTGATAACACAACACCTGATGTCTTCAGTAAGATCATTTAATCCACAATTAGGTAAAGCTATTTTTTAAATATTTCTATCAGTGCAAACTTGTACAGAATTAAATCAAAGTACTATCTAAAAAAGTACCACATACAGGACTTCAAACAAAGTGCAGAAGTATTATTAAAAAGTTGCTTACAAAAAATTGTTACTTTTCCCTTCTTCCACTGGCTTCTCTAAAGGTTCCAAAGAGAAAATTCCATTAGGGTCATCATTTGCTTCAATGATAACTGTTGCCACTCCAGCCTTAAAGATAACGGTGTCCCCTAGAAAGAGGGTGATTTTATCAGAATTAAAATCAGAAATGGAGGTCACTCTAAAACTGAAAGAATTTCCTTCTCACACCAACAAAGAAATGAATAATGACAATCAGTGAAAGCCAATATTCAAGATATTCAGTAACAAATCAGAGTCAAAATATTTAAATAGTATCTCATGTAGGAAGACAGACATAGGATTTGCAGGAAAAAATACATCTGACATGGCCAGAGATGTGATTCTGAGCAGCAAGGACTGCATAAGAGGTAGTATTTTGGGTTTGATCAATTGGTCAAGTCAAAAGAAAAAGGAATGTTCTCAGACCTTTAGACTTAGAACAGAAATAGTGCACTTGAACGAAACACAAAGAACAAAGTCTAAAAGTTTATTCATACCCATGTTACAGCTTATCTGAAAGGAAGAAATGTAAGATACCTGTGGAGTGGAAGCCAACAGGACTTCTATGTGTATATTAGCACTGTAGAGACATTCCAACACCCTCCCTATACCCACAGATCTACATCATGTTTCCATTCTCATCCCATGTTTCACTCTACGTAAGAGCATCAGACCAGCTTTTGTTCCAAGGTAAACCATGTGTTTACTGCTTTGACTTCATACACCTCCATCTGTATTTTCTCTGAGGTACAAAAGACCAACACAACTTTCGAAAGGGATGTAACAAGCAAGGCCAATATATGCAACAGATCACAGGAAGAAAAATGTTTTTCCTTTTGCTTGTAAGAATGCATATAGAAATATTCTGTATTCTTAGTGATTGTTAGTGAAAGAGGGTAGATTTAGATCAGATGCAATTCTAGTTCTATTAGAAATTCTTCACTGTGAGGGTGCTGAGATATTGGAACAGGTTGCCCAGAGAAGTTGTGGATGTTTTTTCTTTGCTTTATTAAATTACAGCCCCTCAATTACAGTCATTGTTTGGATGTCTTGTTCAGTTCAGTTTTGTCCTGCACTGCAGTGCACTCACAGCCTGGATTTACCTCTCAGCTGCAGGTATTGTTCTGACAACTGAAGGATAGTAAATTGACAAAATTCACTAACACAACTGTAGATTACTCTTCCAGTACACCTTGAGTTTTGGCAGGGCCAGGGGTAGGCAGGTTCTTTACTAAGCACAATTTTCTTACAATTAACTTATATTTTCTTAGCAATATTACACTTCAGTGATGGTTTAAATGAGAAGATGTTTAGATTAGACAATAGGAAGAAGTTGTTTAATATGAGGGTGGTTGATCACTAGAACATGTTGCCCAGAGAGGTGGTGGAGGCCCCATCCCTGGAGACATTCAAGGTCAGGCTTGATGGGGCTCTGAGCAACCTGACCTAGGTAGAGATGTCCCTGCTGACTGCAGGGGGGGTGGACTAGATGACTTTGGAAGGTCCCTTCCAACCCAAACCATTCTATGATTCTATGTCTATTTCAAAAATACGAATGTGAATAATTTTGTATCATCTCCTATTCACTGATAACTTAAAAAAAGAAAAAGAAAAAGAAAAAAAAAGTTAATGCTATTTCTACAATAATAAACCCATTTTTCACTGGTGGAACATTGTGTAATTTCTAACACATTTTTCTGTAGATTAAGGCTTGTAAAACTATAATGTCAGACTGAAAAAAATGCATGCATATACTGTACTACGACAAGAATAAAAGAGACCAATTTACATGGTTTTCCTCTAACAGAAGGCAGTTCTGTTTGTTTTTACAAACGTCAGGCAGTTGTGTAGTATACAACAGAGCATGACAAAAAATCTGAAAGAATCTCTTTCCCTAAGACTGTGCAGCACTAACATTCTTTAGCTCTGTGTTTCTGTAGTCAAGTCAAAACCCCATCTAATTTGGAGCATTTACATCTGAAAAGGGACTTTAACTCCAGTTGTTTTTGCAGGAAAGGTTCCAGCAGTATGTTTGATTTTTGTTTCCAATTAATCAACTCAGGATGAACATCCAAACATAAGAAATGTTGAAGCAAAACTTATTCATCAAATACTTGGCATTTATATATTGCTTTATAAGACCAAGATGGTAAAAAATTGCAGAAAAAAAAAAAGAGTTACTAAACATACTAAACATACATCATTAGTTTTACCTGTAGAATTCAAAAGGAAGATATAAAACGTTTCATCAGTTTCAGGGGTATCATCATCATTAATGTACACAGATAAGTTCTGCTCTCTTTCTCCAACATTGAACAAAATGATGCTGCTCTTCCCACTGGGAACAAAGTCTCCCTCTTCAGCTGTAGCATCTCCATCAACAGTAACATACTGGACAGCAACAGCAGCATCAGCAGACCCATTCCTCAGGACTGTGAAGTTGGCAACACCTCCTTCTTTAACACTCACTTTCAGAGGCTCTGAAAGTATACAAGGAGCAAATTTACCCGAGTCCAAACCTGAGCTCCTTGCACATGGGCTAGCTTCTTAATCCTACCCAAAAGGATCCCTCTCCCCAGTGAAATAAGGTATGTGTGGTAAAGGAATGGAAATATTTGTGGGTATAAGAGAATATGGATGTACTTGGCCACGTAACCAATCCCACCATTAACAAAGAGAATAATTAAATAAAATTAAGGAAAAAATACAAGTTCAACACAACAAAAACATGAATGTTTTATGTAGCTCCACTGGGGTTAGGATTTCTCAATGATCTAGTCTGTCAGTAAAATCTGTTTGGGGTAGAACATGTATTCTACATTTAAAAAAAATAAATATCTAACCTGCAAAATAAATGGGATCATCATTCCTTGTAACCTCTAAAATTGCACTGGTTATATTGCCCAGACTGGCTCCACCAGTAGCGTTGAATAAGGTGATGATGAAAACTTCCATCTCTTCAGGTACCTGAAAGAGAAAGTGTTATGAAATTAATTTCTTGCATGCAAAACAATGAAGAAATTAAAACGAACAGCTCAAAGGATTAACAAATTAGTGACTTCTGAGTGTTGTTTTTGATTTGTTGATGTTTAAGTGTGTCAAGAGGGATGACAAATGGCAGTTGATGTAGTTGCACAAAAATCATCATCAGTCTAAAATCTTTGTAAACAAGTCACCTCGTCTTTACTGTTGCATGGATGGCCCAAAAGTTATCTTGCAGTTTTCTGCTTCTGATACATGCCATTTATTTTTATGGCTTTATCTATATATTATTCATTATTCTCATTCTTTCTTACATCACTTCAAACATATCAGCATTAAAAATAAAAACATATAGAGGATTCCTGCTATCAAAACAAGTAGTTTCAAATGAATTTTTCTATAAGTCAACCACATTCAATCCCTTTCAGCTTCTAACATTTTTTATTTATAGGTATGCACAGTTTCTCAAATTCCTTTATGATTTGCTGAAGTAATCTCAGTTTTACTCAAATACAAATACTTTTAAAAAACAGACATCCCTTCTTTCTCCTTAAATTATAGTTTTAGCACTTACTCTTTGTCCCATATACTCTCACAAAAATATTCTAAAAATGTTTACCTCATCTGGCAGTGAGTAAATGGTGATATTTTTTGAAAACTCCAGGTTATCAAAGAAAATAGTCCCTTGCTCTGGGTAGATGTCATTGGTACATGCTGGGTCAACAACCCAAGACACGCTAACGTTGCCATAGTTTCCTTGGTCTCTTACAACTCTGTAAACAGCTAAAAAAATGAACACATATACAGTCAGTGTGCATCTCCAGAACAACATATATCAAAAAGAAGAAAGGTCAGCAAAGAAAAAGGAAAAGAAATAATTAGCCAACCCACTTCTGGCAAAAATAGTAATATGTGAGAGCACTATGTGAAAGGTCACATTGACCATTAAAGCAGCTCAAACTTGCTTGAATTTGTTATTTTTTGTTTGTAAATGTTATTTTGTGCCTGAGACTTGAGTCAGACATTGTCCTAGAAAGGTGAAATGGAGAAAAGAAGCCTTGCAAGGGCAGGGAGCAGATAAAGCAGCAACTCTAATAAAAAAGAATTACCAGAGTAGGCGATTTCTCCTTTACTTTCCTTTATTGTTACTGGTAATTCATCAGGTATAAACTGAATGACACCGTGTGGATCATCATTCTTCAAGATGGTTATATTGACCCTCGTGGCATTCCCCAGCTTGCCTGGCATTTCACTGTAGCCACTGAGCACTACAGAGTACAACTCATCCAGCTGGAAGAGCAAAACTCAGTCAGAATTAAAAGACATATTCAGTATTCAAACCCAAAACAAATGGGCAAACATCCACATCTGCCCTTGTCAGGCAGAAAGAGATATAAATTTGAATGAAAGGAAATCACACAAACTTTCTATTTGCACAATATGTTGGTATCAGAATAAATAATTAGAAATTTGTCTCCCTCGTGGAACCATTTTCTCAAAAAATTCAGCATTATTTTAGGCAAGGACTTATTTTGTGTACTTAACTTAGAATCACATCAATTCACTGGTACAAATATATTTGTAAGGCTTCCTGAAAGGTAAATTTTCCACAAGATCTATTAACATTTCTAGAAAAAAAGAAATTTGGCAAAGATTTAAAAAGCATTCACAGCCAACAAATTAAAAATGAGTGTATCAGCCTGCTTTATGAGTCTCGTTGGACTTTGTACTTCACATATTTAATGAAAAAAGCTCAAGGAACACTAAAACAAGCATTGCATCTATGTACCTATATGGCAAACACTAGTCTAGACTGGGGAGCACTGAGTGAAACCAGCAGTTTCTAGAAATTAAATCCCTGATATCCCTTCCCATGGCAGGGGGTTGGAATTAGGTGATATTTTAAGGTCTCTTCCAACCCAAACAATTCTATGGTTCTATGAAACAAAAAAGGAAGCGGCTCTTCAAGCAGAGTTCAGTTAAACAAAGGCACTCAGAATGTCATGGATGCTAAAAAATTACATGTATTCAAAGCATAACTGTTTAATTTCACAGGAAAAAATCCACTGAGGCCTATTAAATCCTTGGGATAAGTTAAGATGGAGATAAGATAAGACGATGAAGACATCTATTTATCCAGCCTTGTTTGGAGGCTGTGAAGATATCGTGGAGAAAAGCCATTACACACTTGTTCTGCTCCTGTGTATTTGGTTGTATTTTAATAAGTGACAAATTGATACATCTGTGAATACAATTAAGAGAGAAAAATATTAATCTTCACCTCTGGAATTCCATCCATCCTTGTCAGAAGAGTAAGTATGATTTCTCTTTCACCAGGCTTAAACTCCAGTATTCCTGTGCTCCCATAAAACTCGTTATTGTCTCTTGGTTCCACAGTGTAATGTAGAAACTGCCTGGTGAGTCTTCCCCTGCTGCGGACAATCTGCAGTTCCACAGACTCCCCTTCCTGGGAAAACAGAAAATTCAGCTTTTTTTCTAGCACTCTGCTTAAACAAACTCTGCTTAAACAAAGCTGTCCGTAATGATTAAGAGAAATTGTTACCTTGATACTGTAGGGACCTCTGGAAGAGGGAGAAAATTCAAACACTCCTCCAGGATCATCATTTTCCAAAATAATAATTTCACGAGTAGTAAACCCGTATTTCAGTATTTGATTTTCCACACTAACCCTGAGAAAGGAAGGTAAGAGGGGGTTTTTTGAGTGACAATTCTGTTTGGCAAGTAAGTCCACATCCATGTGAAGGACATCAGAATACTGAATAACTTTATGAATAAATTATGAAAACAATCACCTGCAAAGAACAAAATAAATTAAGAAAGATACAACAGTATATTTCATCCATTTTTAAAAATAACTTTACTTCTGAGGAAACTTTATTTTCCGATTAGTTTTTATAGTAGGTGATTCTGTGTTTTTTTAAGTCACACGTGCACACAACACACAGGAAAAGAAACAGATTTGTGCAGCAAAAAGCTGAGTATTACTTTGTATTTCAATCAAAACGTAGAGGATAATCCAAAATCACTTAAATAACAGAAATTACATTGACAACTACACAGTCTTCGGTGTTTCTTCTGGAATAAAATTTTGATGAACTCCTGGTCCAACATATTGTAAGAATTTTCATGGTTTCAATGTACTAAAACCCAGACTTCATGAAACACTATTTCATCTATAAAGAAATATGCTCTGTTATACCCAATATTTGAAATCACTTCCAAAACTGTTTCCACAAACTCTATAAAAAACTGGTTATACCCAATATTTGAAATCACTTCCAATCCAAAACTGTTTCTACAAACTCTCTATATAACTTGAATGCATTAAAAACAAATAGCAATGTATATTGTGGCAAAGCCTATAGGGAGGATATAAGGTGCAAACCAAGAAATATCTATTTAAAAGGGCAACATGTCACGTTTATTACACATTAAAAAAATACATCAGCAGATAGAGTAACTTGTATTAACACAAACTAAATGTAGGTTTTTCAAAACCAAGATAACTGCTCCTCTTTGATCCCAGAACACTCTATAATTCTAGTCAGTTGAGACATTTAGCTGGGGAAAATCGTATTTCTGGCAGTTTAAAACAACAAATCCATTATGGCACCAAACACTCAAATATCAAACACTGGGCCATGCATTCATAACTTCCATTATCCACAGATCCCAGATAAAGACACTCCTTCAAGCCAGAGCCCCATGCCATCAAATTAAACACCAAAGGGCAAGCATGCATTGTTTGAGGAGATGCAGAAGACGTGATTCCTGAGAGGGAAAGAAACGATAAAGACAGATTCTGTCCAAACCAATCACTGGTAAAACAAAGCATTGATTCACTGAAGAAAAAACCACAGTTCACTGCACTTACCCAAAGTACACGACAAACCTTTCTGTCTCTACCCTGTCAACACAGAAAGAAAGGAAGAAAGAAAGGGGATGGGGGAAGGAATGAAAGTGACACTTGCCAGAATTTCAATGGTACTAATCTTAGAAAAGAATAATAATAATTTAAAAAAAAAACCCAACACAAAGCTTCTTTTTTCCTTTCCAAATGCTTATAATGTTCATTTTATGGGAGCTCTACTTGCTTGGCATTTTTCTGTTGACAAATGCTAGCAAGTGGGCAGTTCCCACTTGGGAGAAATGACCCCATGACCAATTCATCATGTCAAGACCCATTCATGACATACGCCCTACCAAGCCCTCCTCCAAGAGCTCCATGACTGCCAGCCTCTGTGCCTGTTCACAACTGCACCAGCAGAACACATTGAGAAATAACCCTTCATTAAAAGAAAATAAATAAAAGGAGAAGAATCTGCACGCCTCCATGATATGTTATTTCATCAGTCAAAACAATTATAAAAACAGATAAGCACAGTGGCAATTAAAACAGGAATGTATTGAAAACTATTTTGATACAAGATCATATAAAACCTTACTTTCAACAATTTTTCAGTTAACCAGATTAACAAAGTAATATAGCATTATTAAAATATAGGGAAGGGAAAAAG
>VYZX01033480.1:7436-20124 GCA_013401335.1 Brachypteracias leptosomus
GTGTCTGCATTTTAAAGTTTTCAAAAAAATCCAAATCCATTGAGTTTCGCCTTTTAATTGCTAGAATAAATCAAATCACAGGGTAAAAAGACACATGAGTAGGATGTACTTTCATTTCCCGTTTTCCTGTTATAGAACCTTTGAGAAGTCTGTAATCAGTGTCATGAGCGGATAGTTCAGATGAATTCTGTCCTAACCTACATCCAATTCAGGAAGCTCTACTCTCTTTTCAATGTCTCAGAGCCAAGCGAATCACATTATTGAAAGAAAACGCCNTTAAATACATTTGGACCAAATTTTAAAAATTATTTCATTCTCAGTATATTGCTCTGGGGCTATCTTAATCACTTTCACTTCATCAGTGTAGAAATGCCATTGCTTCAACCTTTCTTAACAGAAATTCTCTCTCCAAAAATTGAGATTGTCTATGTAAAACCAAGTTAGGGTATTCTTTTGTGGCCCCTCTTCCAGTAAAAACACCAGCTTCCTCTGTAAAAGTATTGAATAACAGCAAATTATTGAATTTATCTATATTCTTTTAACTGATCTTTTTAATGTATGGCAGCTGTAATTACACATTTGATTGCAAGAATATGCACCTTTTTTCTATGGGATCTTTGCCATAACCAGTATACCAGACAGATAATTCTGACAGATTAAATCATCTTCTTTTTACTAAGAGGGGCAATTACAGCCATAAATAGCACTGAAAAGCAAAATCCTGTTGAGTTCTGAGGTAGACTTTGGTGAGTACCAATGGCATCTTCAGCTAAAGTATCTGCATGACTCAAATCTCTCCTAGGTGTATGTGTATCGAAATTTTTACAGTCTTATACTTGAAAAAATTTACACAGAAACAATAAAGACACAACTTAAATAGTAGAGTACATCAGATTTCAATTACTGGTTGAAAACATGTCTATACAGTTGAATCTCATTCAGACATAATGAGATTTCAAACATGATGAAAAAAGCAACATACTTTTTCCAGCTTATTTCCATATTGGGAAATACAGATTCCCTTTCTCTAAGTCTGTTTGAATGAAAACATCCAATGGTTATTTTCAGCATAGGAATAAGCAACTGAAAACAATATAGAAAATGATGCTCAACTTTAAGGTGACAAACCTACCTCTACATATAATGAAGTCATGAGGTATGAAAGATCTAGACCACTAGAAATAATTTCTTTCAAAATAAAGGGTAACTCATTGTCCCCTGTTCTTATGAAGCATTTCTATGCCCTGGCTCCTGTTGTGATAATTTTCTTTCACCTTTCTGAATTCACCAGGGCTTCCAGACTGCGCAATAAACATGTGGGTATCAACATCCAGTTAGTAGCACTGTTAACCAGGGTTAAACCCCATTATAAGTCAGTCCTATGTCTCAGACTGACATACAGTTTTCTGGGTAAGAAAAGACTATAGAATGGTGAAACACACAGACACATTAAACTTGTTTTGTGAAGCTAAACCACCTAGGTCTTCTTAGAAGTGAAGGACACTTCTAGACACATGGGTTATGACCTGAGTCAACAGAAGCTGGAGAAAAGCAAATTAAAGAAACCATGTGTTGTGCTCCTGCGTTGTCTGAATCATTTCACTTCTTAAAAAGCTGCTTATCTTAGCAAAGCTACTTTCAAGTCACTATCCCAATAAAAAATGAGGTTAACATGTTACAACCAACCATAGGTAAGGCAGAAGGTTGTTGTACATTGGATCTGAAAGGACAAACAATAAAGCTGAAAAAAAAAGCTAGTGTTGGTCCCTGTGAGCATAGGAAGTAATAAACTGTCCCTTGAAAAAAATGGAAGAACTATGAGGATCAAAGAGTGTATGTAAGGAAGCTGTTTGTTCTTACTTCAGACAATGCAATGTGTTGAAAAAGGGTATCAATATATTCTGTCTTAATTACAGAAGTGACCCATTAACCCAAAGTTTTGGCACTACTTAGTTCACACCCTATTATTTAACCTATTTGGCTAATCAAAACCAGATATTTAAATATTAAAAGCTACAGACTGAAGCACTTCTACAAGAGCTTCTACTGTAAAGTGAGAGCTAGAACTATATGAAAATAGAAGTTCCACAGAATTTAACAAAAAAAGCTGCAGCAATGTGGATGATGATATAGCCTTTACCTCCCCATGCAGCACAAGTGTTCAGTCCACATTCTGCAGAGACAGTTACTCTGGTATGTGGATTTAATTGTATGTGAAAGGTGCTAAATTGAAATGTCTGAGTTGCTAAATCAGAATGTATACAGTGCAGCACTGGCAGTACCTGCCTCTACATATGGTCATGCCAATGCATTTCAGCTTTGACCTGGCAAAAATATCTTGAAAGCACTATTTATAGGCTGAGAGAGGAAAAACTCCAAACTCTTCCTGTCCCAGGAACATTACAGCTCAAGGTTTCTGACCTAAGAAGAAATAGAAGAAGCTTCATGACTTCAATCCAACTAGCAATGAATTGTCCAAGGGCTGAACAGAAGCAGAGGACAGAGACCTGATCAGCATCAATTACATGAAAAAGACAATTATAAGGAGTAGGAGAAAAGGCCAATTAAAGTTGAAAAACAACCACATAACAGACTGTTGGAGGACACACTTAGCTAATCGAGGTCAGCCTTCCTGAACCTGCCAACTATAAACCACAAATTTTGAACAACCAGTAAAGAGAAAAGAGCCAGGAGTAATTTGCAGGTTGGAGATGACAATGCATGCTCAGGGGTCCTATTATCTCCACCATGCAGTGTCATTTTGGGATGGTTCTGCAGGCTCCCTTTCCTTCCTAGGCAGAAGGCTACATCATCACTATTCAGGACATGTGTACAAGCACCAGTCTGCTGCTGCTCACAGGGTGTACCCCCAGCTACAGGACCTACATGCAAGCTTCCCCCAGCTCACAGAGGCTTTAATGCTCCCACTGAACCTCAGGTGATAGTAACAACACAGGTAATCATTAGCAAGGAGGTCAGACTAGGATAAGCATGAGGAGAACATTTGTATGAATGTATTTTTTGTTGTTATTTTTTCTAGAAATATTTTTACTTAACCTAAGCATCAAAACAATGATTCTTCATTACAAAACTGTTTTTAAACTTACAGTGAGGAAGCTGAGTTACAGTTGCAACACAGATATTGTAATAAGACTTTTCTCATATTCCAACCACATTGAGAACTATAGAATTTCTTGGAGCATATTAATATGGAACAAAGTTTCCAAACTGAAGATAGCTGTCAAAGATCAAAGTAGCTGTCTTTCTTAGAACGAAAAGAGAGTTTAGTTTGCCAGCTATCCTTGAAAAGCTTTCCAGTGAAATAGATTCCAATTTGATTCTTTAGCACTGTAACAAAACAAACTGTGATTGTATTTGAATAAGACAGCATCTCTAATAGTTATAGCTTTCAGTGTGCAAATCTAAATTGTCCTGACAGCAGCCACTAATTTAAAAATAATTACACAGAACTCACTAGGAGCTTTTGTTAGGAACACCTTTTTTGAAAGCTTTGCTCAGAATTATAGGTCTTTAGAACCATAAATTGAAAAGGAGTAGAAAACACTATTTTGTTTAAAGAAAGTTACTGTTCATTTACATCTTTGTAAAATACATGCTAATGAGTTGCTTTATTTTATACTTTAAACATGACTTCAACAGCTCCTAAAACAATTTCAGCCATAGGGACTGAAAATCTTTGGATGTGGTGCATAAAAATGGTATAATCCAGGATGTTAATCTTGTGGTTGCAAAATCTTTTAGAGGAAAGCCCCTTAGAATACTTCGTAGAATGGGACTAGAGCTGTGTAACTACTGTCAGTGGGAGGATATCAAAAACACATGTAAAAGGTGATTTTAATTTGAGGAAAGGGCTAGAGACCCTTAGTCCACCTTGCCTCCTACCCTTCAAGTCAATCCATGCTACACCTTTTAGCAGCTAGGTTGTTCTATGATGTTACTGTCCATGCTGATACACTGACAATAACAAGCAAAACTGGAAGATAAAACTTGTCTTGTTATCTTAAAAATATAAAAGGGCAGGAAAACTTTCACTCTCTTTTTAGCCCAGTAAACTTGGAACTGGCACAGCTAAAGTCAGGATGAGAACAAGCAGTTTACAGAAACAGAGGGAACAAGGCAGAAGAGCTGAATTCAAAAGTAGGTGGCCTTAGGTCTGGGTGATGCAGCACTGACCACCAGCAAGTAGGCTAAATTTCAGAAGTTACACTACAAGCTGATCATATTTACATATAGTTACAATCTGGAGGCTGTAAATACTTTAACCATCAAAATACATGTGCTTATTAATATATACACTTTGAGGAGGGAGAGAAGAGATTAAGTGCTGGAATACTACAGCAACACTGTACTCTTGACTTTCTGGCAGTTGAATGATGATTTGATGATTTCATAGAATCATGGAATAGTTTGGGTTAGAAGGGGCCTTTAAAGGTAATCTGGTCCAACCCCCTTGCAATGAGCAGGGACATCTGCAAATAGATCAGGTTGCCCAGAGCCCCATCCAACCTGACCTTGAATATTTCCAGGGATGGGGCATCTACCACCTCTCTGGGCATCCTGTTCCAATGTTTCACCACTCTCATTGTAAAACATTTCTTCCTTGTATCTAGTTTAAATCTACCGTCTTTTAATTCAAAACCATTACCTCTTGTCCCATACTTATACCTACACCTACAGGCCCTATTAAAAAGTGTGTCCCCATCTTTCTTATAAGCCCCTTTAAGTACATAAAGGTCACAATAAGGCTCCCCAGAGCCTTTTCTTCCCAGGTTGAACAACCCCAACCCTCTCAGCCTTTCTTCATAGGAGAGGTGTTCCGGATCTCTGATCATTTTTGTGGCCCTCCTCTGGGCCTGCTCCAACAGGTCCATGTCTCTCCTGTACTTAAAACTCTAGAGCTGGATGTAGTACTCCAGGTAATGTCTCACCAGAGGGGAGTAGAGGGACAAAATAATTTCCCTTGACCTGTTGGCCATGCTTCTTTTGATTCATCCCAGGATACAGTTGACTTTCTGAGCTGTAAGTGCACAGTGCTGGCTCATGTCCATCTTTTCATCCACCAGTACCCTCAAGTCCTTCTTCACACGGCTGCTCTCAACCACATCATCGCCCAGCCTGTATTAATATCAGGGACTGCCCCAACCCAAGTGCAGGACCTTGCACTGGGCTTTGTTGGACCTCATGCGGTTCCGCACGGCATCCTGTCCCTCCGTCACGTCAACTGCACCAGTTCGACCAGTACATCTTTACTCATCCATGCTGGTCTCTTGCCATGCCTTCCTGATTTCTTGCACATGATTCAGAGTTGTATTTAATTTTAAAAAGTCAAGTATGAAAATTCAAGCTAAGCAATCTGGTATCATTTGTGAAAATGACCGTACAGAAGGATGTTATCATAGAATCATAGAATTGTCAGGGTTGGAAGGGACCTTAAAGATCATCTAGTTCCAATCCTCCTGCCATGTGCAGGGATGCCTCCCACTAGATCAGATTACTCAGAGCCCCATCCAGCCTGGCCTGACTGGTTATCTGAGAGAAGGCCATCCTTAAGGAGATCAGCTCATGAAGATACAAGCACGCTGCATTTCACAAAGAATTTCATCACTGCAGGAAGTGAAATCCCATTACTGAAACAATTGCTTTTTTGTTTTGCATTGTGGAAGATACCAAAAGAGTGGCTGGCTGCTTACCAGCAAATGTATTCAATATTTCTAAGAAATGGGTCAAATCTCATTGACATGCTTGAAGCTGCCAGGAAACGTGTGTCAGATTTAAAGACTGTGACAACCACCAGTCAGCTGTCTGTTAATGCTTTCTCCCCATACAGCAATACCATGACTTCAGCTTTACTATTTGCAAGAATGTAGTGGGTCTGTCTGAGCTGATTTTCCCCATACAGACTGGAAGCCAGAAGGTGTTGATAACACACACCCTTGTTATGACTCCCACACAGCACCAAAGGTACGGGGTGTGTGTGGGGGGGCAAGTTTTGGGAGGGGATACAACCCGGACAGTCGACCCGAGCTGACCAATAGGATATTCCATACCATATGACGTCAGCTCAACTATAAAGGGAGGAGGACGGGGGGATTCTGGGAAGACATTTGTCCTCTGAGCAACCGCTCCGCGTTCTGGAGCCCTGCTTCCCGGGACAGGCCCGACACCGCCTGCGGATGGGAAGTAGAGAGTAACGGCTTTGTTGCTTTTGCTTCGTGCACGTGCAACCTTGCTTTCTCTGCTGTTTATTAAACTGCTTCTTATCATAACCCACGGGTTTTCCTTTTCCATCTTACTCTCTCCCCGCTTGCCTTGCTGACGGAGGTTTTGGTAGGGGGCGGGGGAAGCGATAGAGGGACTAGGGGTGGGCACCGGGCACCCAGCCAAGGTAAACCCACCACAAAGAAGCTTTTGCATAGACTCACAATAACTATTATTTATGAGTAATACTCATACATGATTTAAGAATGAGAAAATGTTCTACTCAGTGCTTAAAAATATACATAGAAAAAAAAGGTCTGAGCTTGGGACTCTCTGGGTAATACTTGACAAAAAATTATTTGGGGTGGAGTGTGTGTCTGCATTTAATATTATGATGGGGGATGGGCAGAAAGAAATAAGACAATTTATTATTTATATACTGCTAGCTAGTTTTTATATTATCACTGATATGCTTGTTTTTATAAGGCAAACATTAAAACAATTCTGCACGTGTGAGAATTTCAGGAACACTGGTGACTTTGGTAACACTAGCATCTTTTTACTATTGGATTAAGGAAGCTTTGGCATTTAAATCAAAGGCAAAGATAAATAAACAGATTCTTTTTCTCAGTTACCTTACTGTCCTTTTTCAACAGAACCTCTCAACAAGCTCTAGGAAACACTCATCAGAAAACAGCTGATTAAGGAAATGAAATGCACTTTATGAGGCATTCTCAAACTGTAATACTTTCAGATTTCAAATGCATTGTAGATCTACCACGTAAGATCCAATTACTCTGTGGCTTTTTTGTTGTTATTGTTTTCTTCCTTTAACAATGAAATGTAAAACAAGTTGCTTAGAAGAAGTGAGGAATAAAAGACTTAAAAGCATTTTTTAATTGAAAATTTTGACCTGTTGATTTTGTATAGGTACAATATAAAGAAATTATTTCCAATAGAGTTTTGAAAGACCATTTATTTTTACAGAGCTAAAGCATTCACTTGTTAGCTTGCTAGTGCTTATTATCTGGTTTATTAAAGAAATAATTCCAAGCCAAAGCTATCCTTGTATACACCTCCCATGCATCACTGATATTTATTCTATGCTCAAAATAAAGACAGCTTAGTCTTCCAAATACTATGAACTGCAGAAGACCCTTTCCCCATTCTTCATTTCCAGAGACTTTAAATCAAGGGGAGTCCAATTAAATTCTGCCTTTTCTTCCCTTTGCATAGTTCTCTTCTATTTTGCCTTCTGTTCCTAATGAACCAAGAAAATAAGACAGAGGAGATGGGAAGGAGAAGGAAAACAATATTGAAGTTCATTGCACTTAGCTAACCAAGCATGTAGTCATGTATTAGTGTCTTTGTTTTCTCCAGTGACTTGTAGAAATGGTAATTCCTTTGGTATATAGGATAAAAGCTTTTAAAAAGTATTAAAATAGGATTTGGAAAGCAGATGATATTCCCATAGAGTATTGCAGTTTAATGAAAGGTCAAAATTCAGGGTGTCTTTACTCCACAATATTGCTTGAACATATTTTGTGTAACTAATATATCCAAGCAATAGTACTTTCAGTAATTAAAAATACATACTTCTAGATTCTTGGGAATCAGAACAGTAAACAATGGCAGGTGTTAAATTCAGGCTGTTTGTACTCCACGCAGGATAAAGAAGATTGGAAAAATTCATATCACTGCACATCAAAGAAAAATGCTTGTGTCAGACACATATTTCTTTTCCTAGAATCAACAGCTCTTGACTAAGTCCAAGCTCACTGACAGATACAGACATTTACCATGATGAAGAAAACACATTCCATAGCTTTCTTTACATTTTTGTTCTCCAGACTCTTAATCTAAGCTTTGAAAGAGGGAATATGCTTCTAGTCAAAATCACATCATTGAAAACTGCATGTTATCACAAGGATAACATTTTGTGAGATGATTTGTATAAAAAGACAAAGATTCTAGTTCAAGTTTCACTTTAAAAGCTTCTCAAAATAGAAAGTAAGAAGGATTGGAGAGTGTGTACTTGCACATGAAAAGAATAAAAGACCTTTTAATAATCCAGATGAAGGAGTAATGAGTATATTCAGTAGCTTTCAAAGACAGGATTCTGATGAGATTTAACTGGACAGCTAAAGGACATCTAACAAACTGAAAAGTTGACAAATGCAAAGCAATGCAGTTGTGATGGTAAAAAAACTAAGATATTTTTCCTAAAATAAGCATATGAAAGCTTAATGTAGGAAACTTAAAAGCACTGTAACATCCTGTGCATCTCATTCTATCTGCTGAATGAGCAGAAATTAAAAAAAAAAAGGGAGAGACAGAATATTGAGAAACAAAATGCAACTTTCATTGTTTGATAGTCTTTAGCTACGTTATTTGTGAAATTACATCACAGGATTAGAAGGAGATAAAAAAATTCAACGTAAAGAATCACAAGCCAAGAACTTTGCAGTCAGGACTGACTAGCTCAGCTGTAGGGACAGCATTGTATCTCTCTAAGCTTGTGTACAAGAAAAACAATGCTCAGTGTAATACTACTGTACTGACTTGACAATTCTTTAACCTCTTCTAATATCATCAGAGTTTAAAAATTTGGATGGACAGAAAGAAATATAAACTCTGATCTTAAATCAGAGCAAGTGGTTGTCAGATCTCAGCAGTGGCAATGCCACTGGTTCAGACCACAAGCTGAAAAAGGGTGTAGTTTGTTAGTAAAGTTCCACAAAGTAAGGGTTGGACCTTACTGAATTTCATAGTGGAAAACAGATTCTGCAGAAAGACATGAGATTACTTTATGTGGTAATGTCTCATGCTGAACGGATTTTGTCTTTGAATGTACCAATTAGACAAGATAACTACTACCAGTAACAGACTTAGCATTAATATAGCTTAAAGTAAATCAAATGCAGTTCTGATCTGATAAGCAAAGAAAGGAAGATGTGCAACTATATGGATACATATAGTTTAGAGTCTGTTTACAACTGGCAGTCCTAGCAGGGAGCTATGGCTCCTCCAGTAAATCCTCATTTAGACAAACAGCTGTGTTAGGACTTATTCCAATTCTAAAAACTCCAGACAACACACACTAATGATGAGGTTTCTTTATGGAATTAGACATCTTCCACAAAGATGTGAAAGAGTATATACATGCATGTATGCTAGAACACATGAGCATATGCAGCACTGAAATTATGCACTGATATAGATGCTGTAAGTCAAATTTGGAAACAGATTCTATAAGAGCTCACTACGTAGAACAGCAAAAAAGTTGGTAAAAATACATATAGGAAAATACAAAAGGGCTTTCACATTCCATCACCTATTATGCACATCAATCTAACTTGAAGTACAGCCCAACAAGTATAGGTTGTTTGTAAATATTAAATGCTAGATTTTATATACTAAGTAATGTTGTGGTTGTCTGTCCTTTCAAGCAAATGGTGAACACAGAAATTCAGGGCATAAGCACAGCTGTCCTTCGATGCTGTACAAAGCTTTCTGAGAATATTCGCTTGTGCATCTGCAGACCATCACACTAGGATGCTGGAAAGGAGTTTACTAGTTGTTGCATACAGTCTGCCCTTAAACCCTGGTTCAACCTAGAAAATGCATGTTGATTAGACTCATAAGATGACACTTTCACTGCCTGTCCTTCTTCTGTCAGCTAGAATAAAGTAAGTTACTTATTTTGTAGCCTTTTTGAATCATACATGCTTTTTTTCTATCCATCTACTTCATTTCCTAAAACACTTGGAGTTCCTCATTAAAAAATTCCATGGGTCCTGGAAAGAGCATTCTGTGGCTTCATCCTGTCAGGCTCCAGTGACATAAAAGGCATTGCTCTATAGAAACATGCATTATTTTTGTCGACAAAATTCTAAGTTGGCATGTATGCTGATCCTAGTTACTTTTAACAGCAAAACCTCCAAAGTGAAAAGGATTGATATGAAGAAAAATGAAGGTCAGTGAGAGTTTAAGTACACCAGAATAGGAGAGAGACTTAAGATATGGCATTTATAATGTGATACTGTAGTTTAGCAGCATGAAGTATTTCTTACTGAATAATTCAGCAGAGTCTGGTTCAGAACCCTAACCTAAGTGCTAATTAGCCAGAGCAACATACTTACTTTCAACAAAAATATAAAATAAGATCTAATTAATGACCATTTCCAGTGGCAAAAGATGAAGTTCTCTAATTTATCTCTGAAAAAAAGTCACTAGAAGAGAAACAAAATGAAAGGGGAGCTTTAAAAGAAAAAAGCATTTCAAAGGCTAGGTTCCTGTGGGCATTTCAATGCCTAGGGCATACTGCTCTGCTTAGCCCTTGGAACTTGTTACTGCAAGAGTGAGATGATTATTTCTCTTCAGGAGAGATGTCTTCTGTGTCAGTAAACACAGAATAAAAGTTGTACATTTTCTAAACTGAGGTATGTATATATTTGGGTTGAGAAAGCAGCACACCAGAACCCATCATATATTACTTTAACTAAAAAAGGGGCAAAATGAGCCAGTGCAATTCCTTGAAATCGAGTTGAGAAATTCCTCCAGCAGCTGATTACACAGTACTCTGCTATAACACAGTTTTTGCAGTTTAGTATATCACATTATTTCACAATTGGAAAGTGAGGGCATACAAAAGCTATTTATAGAACTTAGAAAATTTGGTAACACAGAGCAGAAGGTCACTAATTCATAGATAAATGGAGAAAGGTTTCTTAATGGAAATTATAGTGAGCTCAGTAAAACTGCTTCCACTGTTATCAGCCATATTATCTACAATACTCATTTGATTCAAATTACAAATCCAACAGTAATACAACAAATAAACCCTAGCTAATAAGCCATAAGATTTCAATTGACTGCTTCCATTAAACATACATATATAATCTACCTTCAAATTAAATGGCACCTGACTCATGCTTTTTATTGTTCCAAATACTGCAGTCACATCAGCAGAGTATTTTCATAATAATGATAAAACTCTTTTATTAACTTGTGTTCTGTGCATGTTTTCAGTGATTAGTAGTACTGATCAAGGATGCGGAAGGACATATGTTTAATTGGCACTAAGAACACAAGAGTAAATTCTCAGTTGTCAAGATTCAGGCAGAAGTTCAAGAGGAATACATGCCCATAGCTAAAGCTGAGTCTCATTAATGAGTTTTAAATGCCTATTTAAGACCTCTTTGATTAGTGAAGTACTGAAACTTATTTATTCTTGCCTCAGAACCTTAGTTTACTTCTGATTTAGGTACATAGGAAAGCAAAGACAGATCTTCATAAGAATAAGCTAGTCTCCACTAAAAATCTGCAAGTCATGAGGATGATTTACGTTTGAGAGACTCGAAGCACTGTGTGTGGACTCAGCTGAAACTAAGATGTGAGCTCCTCCCTGCAACACTTATCAGCAACACAACACCATAATCATGCCAAACTGGTCTGCTTGCAAGTGTGCTTATTCTTTAAAGAGACATTTGCCTTATTATTTTCAGTAACCCACTAAATTTCTTTAAAATTTCATTTCAGGGATGGAACTACAGATATTATTGTGATCTTCTTGTACTTGCTTCTTCACATTCATATTGGCACTATCTTTCTACTTTCTTTAGCATCTGTTTAAGCATTTGCACATTCTGTCCCACAATATAATCAAAATAAATCTCTACATCCCTATTTCCCATATCTTCATTTCCAGTATTTGAGATACAAACCTCATGAAACCAGAAGCTGTACAGTGCCAGTGAAATTCTGTGAATCCTTATTTAGAAAGCTACCAGCTCCTAAGAACATGATGTTCTGTTGGTTAGCTCCTTCTCTGCATAGAGCTCAGCAGTCTCACATTCAGTTATCTTCACTTCTAAAAAGTGGAGTTCCATCTCTCAAAAAAAGCTGGTATGGCTGTATGCCCTTTTAACATTGACACAGTAACTATACAATGTATAATGCAATGAGGCCACTGGGACACAGTTTTCTTTTAACTATCTGAAAAACACTAACATAAAAGTCTATGGAAAAGTTTAAGAAGCTTTAGAATGCAGTATTTAATAGAAAAGCAGCTGAAAACTAAGTCAGTTCTCATTAGTTCTTTCTTTTGCTGCTTGTTGAGAGGTTTTTCTTTTTGACTTACCAGGCATTATAATATTTGAAAATCCTAGTTTCCTTGTTATGGATACTCCATGGGTAAACATGGACGTATACTCTCTTCTAATTTGTTCTATATCTCCATGAAGCAACTGAAGAGAAACTGCCAGACCTGAAAATGAAAAGAAAAAGGAAAAACACGACATTAAAACTGCTTATGGTCATCATTACTTCTTAAAAATTATATATACTTGCAAGTATATATGCATTCCTGAGCACTCAAAAAATTCAGAGGAAGTTTAATAATACCAAGCCAATCTACCTCAATTTTTTTATGTATTTGGGAAAGGCACCAACATCCAGAAATCAATAA
>VYZX01033481.1:0-20212 GCA_013401335.1 Brachypteracias leptosomus
AGGGTAAACCCACCACACCATGCTAGATTCTCCAAATTTACACTAGTTATCAACAGCATTTGGTGCTTAAGTGTGAATTGTGACAGTAGCTTATGTGGTTGGATTTGTTTGTTTGCTTGAGTTTTTGTTCTCTTTAAATTTGAGCCCTAAAACTCAAAGTGTTCATTTCTTTGTAATTGTAATTATAATAATTGGATGATTATGACTTCAACTGTGGCTCCTGGAGACCTAGTCCATGAAAGTGAAGAATTTACAACTGTTAAACAGTATCTTAACTGACAAATTAGAATTTCTTGGAAAATAAGACTTTATTGGAACACATAGAATAATGGTTTGCAATAACATTTCAAATTCTGAAAGCATGGGAGAAAAAAAGTTTTAAAAGCAAGGTAACCTCTAATCACTTATTAATCTTCTACTGAAAAGATTACTACAAGTAGACTGTACATAGGAGTTTTATTACAGTCCGTTCTTGGCAAAATGGCCTGGATCACAACCTCTGCTAAGACATGAGGAACATGTGTGTCAACAACATGAGTAAATCACATAACCAAAATTGTCTGGGAGAGCATCTGCCCAAAGCTGATCATATTGAAGAGGAAGACCATCAGGGAGATTAAAGAGCAACAAAGGAACTACAGTGAGACTCTTGCAACAGTGAAGGAGTTAGCCTGAAAAGATATCTAAAAGAAGCAGGCAAATTTGTGAGGGAAGAGACCTGGTAGTAGACATCAAGCCCAAGTTTGACATGCCAGATACCATACACACACACAAACACACATAGAGACATCCCACTAGTCCTGGGGATCTCTGCCTTGACCAGACTTTGCAGCCTTGCCATTGGGCACTGAATGCAATGATCAACCTCTGCACTCCAGTTGTGGGGACCAACATCAGGGGAGACACGGGTAGTACCTACACCTCAGGTGTGAATATGCAGACTCTTGGGGTACTTTTTCAGTGGCTTATGCATTAGCAGGTTTTAAAGAACAGCACAAGTACACACAAAGCTGGGTCGCCCAGATACACTATAGCCCCAGAAAGGAGGTGTGTGCTTGTCATCCTCATTACTCAATAGTTAGGAATGCACCTAAATTGTCTGTGTGTGCATTCATGTAAGTGTAGGTGTGTCTGTACCTGTGTATGTGTGTGAGAGTCTTTGGGATTTCGGTGTTTATTAACACCTCATCAGCAGCCAGAACTGAGGTTTATTTGTTCTGTTACTCATATTGATCTAGAAGGTATAGTTTTCTGTTTGCTACCTAATTGCATGTCATTAGTAAATTGATAAAACCACTTCAATCCTGATTTCTTTTAATTATGTAAAATAAGCAGCTTTTCCCTGTGGTAGTTGGGCTAACATATCTTAAACTCACATATATGAAGATTAGATAGGAAGTTCTAAACAAAGATAAGGTCTGAATTCAAACAGGCAAAACTTCTAGGCTAAGTATTTTGGGCACCTTAATCATTGTTCTCTAAACAGATATTCTCCTTCTTACTAGAGACATTTCACTGCCTGCTACTGGAGCTCAGTGCTTTTGTTGTAGAGTCATAGAAATCAGTGACCTAAGCCAGAAGCTTACTCTGCAGTTGAGGAAAAAGAAATAATTTGAGGGAGAAGTATGGAGTCCTAATCTTGAAACTGCCAGCCTTACTCCAAGCTGGAAAATTATTGAACATGAAAAAAGCAACAACCAAACCAAAACAACTTAAAGAGAAGAAAAAAAACCCTTAAAATCCATGGCTCCTAAGATCAAGATTTTTAAACATAAAGGAATTTTAAACAGTAAGGACTTAGACTCCTGAATCAAAGTTCGCATAGAACAAGAGGTGACAGGGTTTGGACCTGCATAAGGTTCAGCCAAAGTCTTACTCCATCTTCCAACTGCAGGAGAAGGATGAACTTTTTCAGCTGAACTCGAGCTAAGGAAAAATCAAAGGTGAAATTGATGTAACATTACCTCATTTTTCCACAAAATTTATATAGGATATAGACACATTTAAGTATTCATAATCTTTTTTTCAAACTGTTCATCATTTGCTTTATAGGTACCTTGTAAGAGAGTTCTACTCAATTATAATCACTTTAGCAATGCTCAGCTGAAATATAGATGTGCACAATTTCGTTACTATTATGCAGTGTTTACATAAAGAAAAAGCAATTCATACACTTTGTGCACCAAAATATGTATAGGAAAGACAACCTTTGCTGCAGACACCCTATAACACAAGCTGTTTTAAAAAATAAACTAAAGCAATTTACGACTCAGAGCAAATAAATATATTACATTTCCTTAGACTGCAACACTCTGGGTTTTCACTATCAAAACCAAAGAGTATGGGTTCAACACTACTCACTGGGTTCTTTTAGTTTCATAACCTGTGTGTTTGGGATGGCAAAAATATACAGAGCATCTGAACTCCAGAAGCAACATTTGCACCTTCAAAGAGGTGACGCATCCATGGGTTATCTATAGGAATGTACAAACTACCTCATGAGTAAACTGAGGAAGATTAGAGTTTGGAGAATAAAGGACTCCAAGAAGGAAATATGCTGGCACATGTCATCATTAAGATCTCCAGTGAAAGCAATTGAGCTCTGTCAAAGCACAAAGGCCAAAAGAAACATGTGGTTTTTTTCTTATTAAATTTTAATGCAAATTAATTTAGTAAGTTTTCCTTCTACTTCTTCATTGGTCTGATTTAAACAAAGGTTTATCTCTCAAAACCCCTCCATAATTTTATGTCTAAAGACACAATGCTTCAGGCAACAGGACCATGGGTCACTCTTGCAGAATCTGTTCTCCCAGCATGTTTGTCCTGGAAGTCCTCTATATTAACAAAAAAGTGTTACTCCTTACAGAAGATGCACAGACTGATTTGAGATCTGGGATTTCAAGAATCTTAAAGTAAGCAGCAGTAATAAGAAAATTTCTATCTTCTGGTGGGGTTAATGGAAGAACATAAAACTACAGGATCCTAGGGAAGTTTGTGGGATTTGTGACAACAGAAGAATGAAATATTTCTTAGCAAAAGTGGCAGACAAAATTACCTGACAGACAGTAGACACACCACTCTGCTCACCACGTGACTTGCTTGCTTACTTGCTTTGGACACAGAGGTAACTGGGATACTTCATGAACAATTTTTTTTTTTAATTTGGTGTTGTATCTTGATTAAGAATTAGGTCTATATTCTTGAAAGCCATCCCTTCATCTTTCTGTAGTTGTATATGGCAAAATTTCCTCACAATAGCACAAGTTGCTCTCTGTCATGACTACGGTTCATTACATAGTTTTTATGCAATGTTCATACTGGTAGCTTTCTGAATACACTTGACTTTTTCTCTTTCCAGTGAGACAATGGGAAATCAGGGGGGAATGTCAACCTTGATTTCTATTCTTCTTTTCACCATGTAGGCTAGCTGCTTATCATCCCACCAACTGCATAGTAGAGGGGTTTCATTGTCCAAAAGCTGTAAGGAATGCAGAACCTTTTCCTGCAACTTGATACCATTTGTGAGAAGCCAACTGAAAGCAAAACCCAAATGTTCTCCAGTTCCTCCTTGAAATAACTCTGTCTGAGACCAAAGCATTCATTTTGTTCACAGTGAGTGTGAACTGTCCAACTCTAGTAAATCCTAAATACTCTGTTCCTGGTATTACCAATAATAGGAAGTCTGGGAAGTTATTTTTCATAACTTCAATAACAGAAAATTTAAAAATGAATAAAAAATTCACTGTATGTGGTATAGAAAAAGGAAGACCAAAGTCAGGACACAAGAGCTTGAAAAGGCAAACAAACCAACCAAGTCATAGTTTAATCTCCTTCCTTCACTTCATGACTTTGAATTTCATTAAGAGTTCTACTTTAAGCATACTCAGTATGATAATTTCTCTATTGTATCCAAATATAAATGAGTGACCAAAATAGAATAGCTTGAATGTTTTGATAAAACCAGTTTTAAATGAGCAAAAGGAAGAATAAGAGAAGGATGTCATCAATAAATTGCTTCTTATAAGAATTTACTACAGACAGAGATATTTCTGAAATACAAAATGAAAGAATCACCAAGAGACAGAACTTCATCAAATATACATTCCACTCAGAAAAGAGAATTGATGTCTTCCTAAGGGGAATAAAATATGAAAAAAAAACTTAATACAAAAGAGAAAATAATTTAGCTGAATCAGGTGCTTCTCCTAAGACCTTAAAACAAATTCAGAGACAGCAAATATAACTATATGATTATGTATTTCTGATACTTTTTGTCCCACTTCTGCTTAAATACAAAACACAAAATGAAAATTATAAGTCCAGCACTCCAATATTATCAAAGCAATGCAACATATGTAAAATTTAAAGAGATATTTTCAATCTTTTCTACAAATAATACTTTCAATCTTTTGAAAGAAATGCTGAAACTCAGACAAAAGAAATTAAAAAGAACTGGAGTAAAGATAAGAAAATTAATCTGATAAGAACATGGAAGACAGCAAACACATTCTGGAGCAGTCGATGGGATCAGTGAGGTAGAAGACAGTATCACTGTAAATCCCTAGTCCACTATAAGGATTTATGTCAGATTTGGGCAGGTTGTTTAAATAAATCATGCCTCAGTTTTCCACTCCTTAAATGAGAAAATAAATGCCTGTATTTAAGAGATTAAAAGAGTTAGAATAATATAGTTAATACTGTGAATGAACTTGGAAGCTACAAATTAACACAAAGTATTGCTGTCTTTAAGCATGTTAGAGCAAACAGCCCATCAGAATGCAATAAGTTACTGTGATGACATTGGAATAAGGAATAAAGATGACAAAAATGAGGACAAATAGATATGAGAAAAATATTACTAAATCAGCCAAATAAAAATAGTAGTATAAATCAGTAGACAAAGTGAGCCGGGATCATTTAGAGATATATATAAAAAAATAAATACTTACCTTCCTCGTCTCTCCCTCCAAACTTTTCCTAGAGCACCGACATGCTGACACTTCCAGTCATGAACAGATTCCCTGTATTTCATGACAACAACCAACTTATGCAAGTAAAAGCAAATAGCTGTACTTTACTTATTTACGTAGTACTTTAAGACTAAAAGTTAGTACTTAGATTTTTCAGTGAGTTTATCTTCCATAAATCACAGAAAGCAAAAGTATAGTGAGTCACATATACGTTGGCTTCTTTGTGCCACACAGTGGTTTAGACTAATACACCTTTCAGACCAGCTGCAAAAACAGCTGTTGGTAAATTATAAAGAACTTAGGGTCTATCTGAAGCAAATAAATAAGTAAAAACTGAGAGACATTGTACAATGTAGCCTTGAGGCTGGAGGAAAGTTCAAGGCACATTGTGTACATGCCTTATGCTGTGTTATTTAAGAAACAAAGGACAGGCCCACATATCATCTCCCATCCCTATTCCATTTCTGCACAATTTGGGGGAAAAGAAAGAAAAATATGTTACAGGTGCCTTAGGCAGGTTGAGAAAGTCTCTGAGAAGTACAGACCTAATGAAGATAATTAAAACTAGTTATGTTGCAAAAAAACCTCATAGTCTGTTAGTGTACATTATACTGTAAAGATTAAAACAGCCATTATTTAACAGTAAGTATCAGATTTCCACATAATGCTTTGGCCTACTTTCTAAAGAATTTTAACTGGCCATAGACAAACTGTGAGATTTGAGCTGTCTTGAAAATCTGTTTCAATATGGTTACTTTTAGAGATAAAAACATAAACAGAATTAGCTTATTTATTCTGAAACAAACTACAATCAAATGCAAAGTAAGATCCATTCATTACCATTGAGCTACACTCACTTTCATTATATCTGAATTTTCCTAATTGCTTGCATAATTCCACTGTTCAAAGGTAAGTAGATTTAAAAGGTTGTAATATAAGTATTAAGAAAGGCAAAGACTTTTATGTTATAAATAAGAAAAATCCAACAGAGGGTTACATGAGACTCAATTTTTCATGTCACATTTGAAGAGTACTTTCAGCTGTTGTTTGAAAAAAAAAAAGCATATGGGTTAGTTTCCTAGTTATTATTAGAATTACTTCTAGGACAAGGAGTTTTTTGCTTTTCAATTATTGTTATAGTTAAAACCATATTTGCTTAGGCAATATTTTATCTATTTCAGGGCAAAAAAAAAGCACAGAATTGCTCTTGCTGTCTCTGCTATCTGAAGTGCCATGACCTTAATAACATCCAGTCACAGTCTCAAGAAATGGTTTAAGCATGAGTTTCTTTACTTGTTATTTGTGGAAGAGTCAATCAATCGATAAAGATAACATGCCTGAAGAAAGAAAAGATACAACATACACTAACTATTTATACTCCAGAGATTTGGTTTTTTATTTTGAACTTAGAAGGGAAATATGATTTTCTTGTACTGTTGTGGATTTGGGGGGGCAGGGGCAGGAGAGCAGGGGTGTGGGCATTTTTTGTCAGATCAGTAGATTGGGACTAGAGAACTATAAAAGCAATATCACTGAAAGGCTGAATTGAAAAGCGGTAAACCAGCAAAGGGAGGAATCATGTGTTAGTCTTCCAATAGCATTAAACATATCTCATGTGGTTAATTTATGCAGAAGAGAAGTAGGAACAACTGCAGTGGCAGCAGAAGAGGGGAGTCAGCTGATAGAGTGGCAGCAGAAGTAGAAACATGAAGAATTATGTTACTAACATACTGTTGGTTTTAGTGAACTAATTTGAATTTTTGACAGATATCCTGTCAAGATAATAGGCCCTGTTTTTCATAAACAGGGCGCCTGGCCACAGCACTGAAGTTTTTCTAACTCTTAATGCAACCTCTTCTGGGTGTTAATTACATACCCTATTCTTCTGCTAAAGAAAGAGAGACAAGTAGGAAAGAGACATAAGTAGTCTTTTCACAGTTTAATTTAAGTAGATTCTTCTTAATTCAAACACTTTGTCACAACCACACAAATTAACCCCGGAGACAAGCACAAGACAAAGTGGAAAAAACAATGTGGTGGTAGGAAGTTAAACAAAACCAAAGTTTTCCCTGCTTTTCATCTAAGCCCTGTTTACCTCTCTCTCCTCCACTGTCTTTGCATCCCCTTTGCACCCACTATTGTTGGGTAGCTCAAAGGGATTTTGCAGTCCAGATGTTTGCAGGACTAGGAATAGTCATGTTACCTTGTCAGCACTAGTGTCCATAGGTTTCTCCAGTAGTTCTAAATCCAAACAAAACTCCTTCAATTCCTTGTTCAATTAATCACAAATATTGATTGAGGCCGGATGTAGTTCATTTGGTTTTTTTTCCTATTAGTCCTAGTGGACAGTTAAAGCAGAGAAGGAGTGACATGAGACAGGTTTTTTAAAATGTGGAAAAGTCTCAGGGATTATGCAACTATGGCTTATCATTGTACCACTTAATATTAATACCGTGTCAAATAAAAAATAAAAACTCAATGAGTTACTGTCTCTGAATATAATTACACTTCTGTTAAAATAATCTCTGCTAGTATGAGGCAGGCATCAGCAAAATTTCAGCTCAGGGAATTTTTTTCCTCTTTGCCAAATTACCAACCATATTTCAGTATTTAAAATTTTTCTTGCAACTCCTTACACACTTATACATGCTACGATAATCAGTGCTGTCTTTCATTGTTTTACTCATTTCAGGCATAGTGATGCATTATGTGTAAGTTTATGTAAGCACATTGCTATGATACATGTTGTAACTGAGGATAGGTGCTACTAGTCAGTGGCATCAGGCCTGATTATGACTGCTTTTCATTAAGCAGTCTATTAAGCAGTTTATTTATCATAATCTATTGAGTTCTGTTTATCTCTTGTCAAAATCTGTGATATATAAAATTGAATTCAGAATAATTCTGTACTATTTCTATAGTTTATAACTAACTTCTAGTTGAGCTCTACAGGCTTCTTTCACTCTTAAAGTTAGGATGTAATAAACAACCTCATGAAATACATAAAATTGACTTTATAAACTTAGTTTCTTATTAGTGAGAACTGAAGCCTCAGGCTAACCGTGCATTTTTCTGTACTCTTAATCCAAACTACCTTTAAAAGGCCTTCAAAGGTAAGTGGGACAATGTAACAAGAGCCAGGAAAACCTCTCTGTCACACAAACTGGTCTGAAATCTAGGATATCTCTACAGAAGAGCATAATTAATAGAAATTAATAAACCACAATTATTTCTTCCTAAAAGCTTATGGACAAAAAATTGTAATTTCTATTACAAAAATTCTATGAAAAGATTCTTCCTCACATACTGTCACTTTCATAAGCTGATTAACTTTTTCTCCTTTTCTCTACACAAAACTCTTACTTGAATTTCTAAGTTATTTTTTCCCTTCTGATTCTCGCAGTGCCGGAAGTGTCAATTTCTTCATATTACTGAAGGTTAAAATATTCTTTCTAAAACTTCTTAACACAGTAAATTGGCTTTTCACATTGCAAAAGGCCAGACTTCCTGGAACTGAAGCTTTTTGGTTTTGTCTTTTACTTTCCAGGAAGGTGACTCATTACACTGTGTAGACGTCCAGTGCATTCACAGATTCCTTGCTCTTGCACATTAGTGATGTTCTCTCCTAAATGAAGGTACAAAATCTCAATACTTGAATTTTTTACAGAGGGCACTCTTATAGCCCAGTGAGAGTGGTTATATTTGTCACTGCTGTGGGCAGGCATCAGGCTGTGTTGGGTGCCAGGGCTGGGCTGGGCTGCCCTTGGCCTGAGCAGGGCTGAGCTGAGTTTACCAGGCAGCCTGTTGCCAAGTGTCCATTGGCCAGACTGTCTGAGTTCAAGTTCTGTCAGTGTCAACAGAGAAGGGTCTAAGAGCCCCAGGCAGTCCCTGACAGACAAATGGACCCCAGGGGTACTGGGGGCTCTGGGTCAGCAAACCCAATATGTTTTGGGTTTTTTATACCTGCCACTGTCACCACCCTGGCCCCACATGGGCCTGCACCCTGTGGGCACAGCACCTAACTCGATCTGCACCAGGTCATCTTGGGGAGTAGCCCCACTCCTGCTGCTCCCTGATGGTCTCCTACTTGCTCAGGCATTTCTCTTCTTTCTTCCCCTTACAACCTCAGTGCACTGAGAAAACAATGTACTGTTCAAAAGCTTCTATACTTTTACAGAGATTAGAAGTATTTTACAGGTCCCAGCTATGGACCCAGACTCTTAGTTCAAGCTGTAGGGCAGCACTTCCCAAGCTGAAAGTCATGGCAGTGGCAAGTGGAGTCAACAGCCTGACAGAAATTCAATGGCTTATGTCAGCATTTCAAATTGCAGAGCTGATGAGAGTCACAGGCATAATAAGAAAGAATAGAAATGGTTTCTCTGAAGCATGATGGTTTTCACCCTGGACAGTCTATTCAAACCTGAGCCACAAGAAGAATGGCTGTTATTTTCAAAAATATGTGAAACTATTTCAGCCTCTAACTTATCTCCTCTCCACTATCTGGCTACTGCTCCTGCTCTTAAGGGAAACTGAATTCCCTCATGCAGGTGAAACTTTAGTCCACTTGGAATAAGGGTCCTGCTCACTGGTCCCTATTAAGTGATCCTATTAAATGAATGATTTCTTTTTACAACATCAATATTTTTGGTTACTCCGGGTTCAGCTTGCTAACTTCATGAGTTTTATGTCACAACCAGTAGCTTATCTCACTATTTCCTCTGAGAGCACTGCCCATGAAGAGAGAGATTACTTAGAAAGGTATCAGTTGTGTTGAACCTTTTAGCTATAAATCTGCCACACTGTCACGGTGAAGTTTAAGTCTTCTGTTTAGGAGGTCTCAGAAGCTTTGTACGCTTTCCACAGAGACTAATTTGGAGAGCGCTGCCAGTTGAAATCATTGTGCTGTAAGCGCTACCAGACAATCTGACAAGGCAACTGGTGCAAGGCATCTGTTTTTTTCATCCGTCTAGAGCCATTGCCATTCATACACTAGCAAACCTATGTCAGTCCCAGACTGACAGACTTAGAAAGCCATGAAGACTTTGACATAGGTACTCTTGGAGAACCAGAGGAAAGACCTAACACTGATCCTAGAAGGAACTTTCCCCAGCACAAGAAGGGGGGTTGGAACTGGATGATCTTGGAAGGTCCTTTCCAACTTAAACTATTCTATGATTCTATGATCTAATCAAATGAACAGTTATGTATGATTCCTCTGCTTAACTCTGCTGGATACAATCTGAACAAACTGTTGAGATCCATAAATGAGGTGATAGGAAAATGCTTAGTGGGAAGATGGTAAACTGCTGAGGAACTAAACAGGATTGTTGATTCAGCAGCTGGACCCTCCACTATTCAAAAATAGTTCATGTCAGACATTATCTTAATAATGCATCAGTTCAACTGGCAATCACATTATCAAAAACACCTGAGTAGAAAATGCAGCACAACAGAGATATGTCAGTGTCTTAGCTACAATACTCAATACTCCATTAGGACTCGTGAGACATTTGCTGAGATTTCAGTAGAAGTGGGATTTCACCCAAATTCTGCCCAAACCTTTTCTTCTTCTAGATCAGCATTTACCACTTGTTCACTGTGCACTGCTCCCTCTTCAAAGAGACTGGATACTTGTTTGACATTGAGCACATGCCTTTTCTTCTTAAATAGGAGTGAATAATTGCCCCGGAGACAGAGATTATTCAAGAAATGGAGTTTAGTACAGAAAATGTAATGAGAGTCTGTACTGTCCCAGGGTGTTTGAAGAAGATGTTCATATAACTAATTCTCTAAGCAAACCTCTCAATTTTGAAGTTAAAAACATTCCTATTTCCTCAGAATGTGCATACATTAATTTCTTTAGAGAGTATGCTATTGCTACAGCATGTATTCCATATGAGTTTTTATCTGAAAATGAAATAGAAGTTTTAATATTCTGAATGTATAAAATCTCAACATTAGAATGTGATCAGTGACACTTACAAGCTTCTGGCCAAAGTGCTGTAGTCACATCCCTTCCTATCTCCTTTCCCTTCATTTCTTTCCTTTCTCTTACACTGTAATGTAAAGATAAGGTAATATTAATTTACAATGGAACATAGCTGTATTAGATTATTTGCATTCATTTTCTTGCCCTGATTTGTGTTCATGTCTTCTTGCACTTTATATCAATGACCCTTTTGGATTGTAGCTACATTAAAGAAATGCATACAGTACAAAAACAGTAGGTTTCTGGCACATTAAGGAAAAACCGATTCCTCTTGCTCTATCTATAGATCAAAGGCAACTAGGAAAAAGAGAGATACATACCATTAGATTGATGTCAGACAGAGGGCAGTCAGAAGCTATTGCAAAATTTTGCCCGGGAAGGTGAAGCATATTCCTTAAACTATAGTTGAGAAATTTTTCTCAAGACAATCCTACTGTACACTTAACAGGACACACACAGAAACAGATGTATGCTTAATTATGTCTGTCATCCTTCTTTAGGTCGACTAGTTTTTAATGTTGTCCTTAACATTTCCAGTAATTCTACGGCACCCTTCATTTTCAGGCTTCTATGTTATAGCTTTTCTCCTTGTGAAAGTTTAAAAGTTCAGCAACAATTGCCTGCTTAATTACCTTAATGATTACCTTCTGTCTCTTAGTTTTATGAAGTATTGACTTTCAATCAGAGATTCAATATAATATGATTCTATGGCATATTAGGAAGTGGACAAAGAAGGTTAAAATGGGATCCTTTTCTAGGAATTTACAAACTCATTTATAATCACAGGTTTGCACTTTCCTATTTTTCATCATAAGCAGACAATATTTTGCTATTCGCTTCTGAAAAAATATCAATGTTAAAGGCAAAGTGATTGAACCTCTCAATGAAAGAAAAGCACAGCAGCAAAGAAAAAAGTTCATCTTAGCAGGAGGAAAGGCGAATGTCAGTAGGACATGAGGCACCTGAGTGCCTTTAGAACTAGTTGGTACTGCTCTACCAGACAAGCTGCTGAAGATTCAGCTGGGACACTTCAAGTCGCTCCTGCGCCAGATTGTCTTCTCTGTTCCTGATCAGAGACTCTTGGCAATTTTTTTGCCTTTTGTGGGACCTCTGAGAAGAACACATTATAAGACTGAGGAGGTCAGAAAAGTAGTAGACTAAGAAATCAGCAGGCATATCTGCCACGAAATATTCAGATCTCACATTCACTCTTGCTGCTCTGCACTTGCCACAAGATTTCTGCCTGGCATCTTCTCATGATATTCTGACTGACTCGTGACTTGGTACTTATGGTTTGCCTCTCTGAATGAGTTCCTTGCAGTTTAGGGAGAAGAAAACCTGCAAAGCTTGTCAATTATCAATTCTGGTTTGCATAAAAAGGCACACTTTTATTAATTTTACACACTTTTGTTATGTCTCCCACATCCCATGGAGTGTGTGCTGAGTTTGTGCCTAGGAGGTTTTGATAGCCGGGGAGGGGGCTACTGGCATGGGTTCTGACAAGTCTTTTGGAGGAGCTCCTCTAGCTCAAAGTCAGACCCACCTCTGGCCAAGGCCAAGCCAATCAGTGCCTCTGTAATTACATATTGAAGATAGGAAGCCTGTTATGCAAGTTCCTTTGTTTTAGGAGCTCCTCTGTTTGGGAAAGGAGTGGGACCTGTGAGAGATAACCATGTGGACACCTAGGTCAGTGAGGCAGGAGGAGGGGAAGCACTCCGGAGTAGGCTTTCCCCTTCAGCCTGTGGTGAGATGGCAGACTGAGCCCTTGAAACCCTTATAGATCAATAGTGGGGCAGAATCCTGTCTGCAGACCGTGGAGGACCCCATGCCGGAGCAGGAAGCTGATCCTGAAAAAGGTCATGGCTCTGAGGGAAGCCTGTACTGGAACAGTCAGCCATTGGGAGGATTGCTGCCCATGGAGGGGACTCAGGATGGTAGGAGAAGTTTGTGGAGGGCTGCCTCCTGTGAGAGGGATGCCACAGTGCTGCAGGGGAGGACTGTGAGAAGTTTTTCCCCTGAGGGGGAAGAAGTGGCAGAAACAACATGGACTACAATCCCCACTGCCTTGCCCTCCTGTGCTGCTGGGTGGGGAGGAGGTAGTAGAGCTGGGCCCAGAAAGAAAGGAGGGGTGGTGGGAGGTTTATATTTAAGTTCTGGTTGTATTTATCACTGTCCTACTCTGATTTAATTGGTAAATTGGTGGTGGTTTTGTTGTTTAAGTTTAAATTATTTTGTTTTCTCTAAGTCAAGTCTGTCTTTAGCCCATGACCATAATTGGTGAGTGAGCCCTCTCTGTCCTTTATCATGACGCTTAAGCCTTTTGTTGTATTTTTTCCTCCCCATCATACCAGACAGGGGTAGAAGTGATGGAGCTGCTGTGTGGTTGCTTTTTTGCCAACTGTGTAGGCTCAAAACCCAACAAGAATGGGATATCAATATTTGTCAGATTGACTTAAATTCATTCTTACCACCAGACAAGATTAGGAAGGAGCATAGGATATATTCAGTCTGCTAAAATGCAAAATCAAATAACTAATTATTAGATTTAGAATAAAATAAAGAAGAATTATATGCTTTGCCTTTATGAACTGATTTCCAGCATGTCTTCTATATTTTATTGAGCTAAGGACTTACAAGGACAGTTCCATATTCTTTGAAAAAATGGCATATGGCTCTGACTAGTGACTTCTGTAATATACTTCCCAAACAGGAGTCTCTAATTTGGAGAAATTTCTTCATTAGCTCCTTCATACAGTGAGAATTCCACCATGCATAATGCACCCTGGGGACTTCCTGAACTTAGAGTATTCATAATTTCTTTTAATTAGAATATTAACTTATGTTCCTTTTGTGAATGTAAAGCTGTCTGATATGGCACAGATTTTGCAGAGCAGAGAGATTTCTGATATGCCATCTTAACCTTCAGAAACCAAACATTGTTAGCACGCAACTAATTAGACATCCACTCAGACATGAAAATTAATCTTTTTTTGATAAACATGTTGCTGAAGAATCATAGAATCATGGAATTGTAGAACCATTAAGGTTGGAAAAGACCTCCAAAATCAAGTCTAACCATCAACCCAATACTACCATGACCACTAAACCATGTCCTGAAGTGCCATGTCTACACGTTTTTTTTAACACCTCCAGGGATGGTGACTCCACCACTTTCCTGGGTGACCTGCTCCGATGCCTAACCACTGTTTGTGTAAAGATTTTTTTCCTAATATCCAATCTAACCCTCCCTTGCCACAACTTGAGGCCATTTGCTCTTGTTCTATCGCTAGTTACTTGAGAGAAGAGACCAACATCCACCTCTATATAGCCTCCTTTCAGGTAGTTGTAGAAAGCAACAAGGTCTCCCCTCAGCCTTTTCTTCTTTATGCTAAACAGTCCCGGTTCCCTTAGCTGCTCCTCATAAGACATGTTCTTCAGACCCCTCGCCAGCTTAGTTGTCCTTCTCTGGACTCGCTCCAGCACCCCAATGTCCTTCTTGTACTGCAGCACCCAAAACTGAACACAATGTTCAAGCTGTGGCCTCACCAGTGCTGAGTATAGGGGCACAATCACTTCTCTATTCCTGCTAGATGTGTTATTTTGATATAGGCCAGGATAGCATTGGCCTTTTTGGCCACCTGGGCACATCGCTGGCTCATGTTCAGCCAACTGTCTACCAGCACCCCCAGATTCTTTTCTGCCACTCTTTCCCAAGACTGAAGCATTCCATGGGGTTGTTGTGACCAAAGTGCAGGACTAGGCATTTGGCCTTGTTAAACCTCATACAATTGACCTCAGCCAATGATTGATATCCAGTCTGTCCAGATCCCTTCGCAGAGCCTTCCTACCCTCGAGTTGTATCATATCCAACGTCATCCAAGTTCAAAGCTTATTTCTTCACTCTTTAACTTGAGAATCAATTGCACAAAAATCTCAAAGTGGAAAGAGCTTTTTGTTTACAGGTAGTTGACCAAATAGAGAAGGTAACAAGATAAGCCTGTACAGATTCGAAACTAGTACTGTTGCCTGTGGTGTTGCAACACCTCTCTCACAGTAGGCATGTCTCAATTTAAACATTGGAAAAATATTTTTGAGGGTTCACTATTACTGAGCTAAATCAAAGCACAGACAAGCCCTAGAGACATTTTACCAAGTACCTGACTGTTAGCACTGCCAGTGATCCAACTCTAGACCCCCTCTGAGCAGAGGCTGATTACTAGCTAAATGGTGTCAATGTCTGTGGGAATTTTAGTTGTGTATTAATCCAATCCAGAGTGTTACAATCAAATTCATTTTCAATTCAGTTATTAGTACCAGTGAAAGGCTAAGTCACTTTCTCCTCTGTGTTACATACTCCCTGCTCTCTTAAGATACTTTTTGCTCTCTATAGGAAAAGATTAAATGATGAAAACCTAGGTCTTTAATACTATAGATACAATATCTGTACTTTAGGATGCATACAAACTAGATGATACACACACTTTTCCTTACACAACCATTTGAAATGTAGTCTTATAGATCAGGTTGTAATCAGAAGCTATTTGAAACAGTTTTCAGGATTTTTAAATTTGCTTTGCAAACCCCATTATTTCCTTACCAAATAAACAAGGCCTATGGACTAAGGTACAAGCTAAATAGCATACATTTTAGAGAATAATTTTTGCTTTATAATATCAAACAATATGTCAGTTGAAAGTGGTTTTCGTGTAGGCTTCCTAATGTGACTTGTTAAAATGCAATTGTTCTAGAAGTCACTTAAGTACTTTCATGTTTCCTAATGAATACATATACTTTTTGACTATGACAGAATAGGGAACGCAATTTCCCTTTGACTTGAACTGAACGTAAAATATTAGACCAACACAAGCCACCCAGATGTCCCTGGTTTCCCTGCACTTTTGTAGAAGAAACACGTCAGGCATAACTGACTTTTATGATTTTATGATTCTGTAGATCACGCTTAGATAGCATTGCTATAATGCCCAATGGTTTTGATAGGATAGGAAGACTGTGGGTTTTGTTAAGTATAACTGGCAGACACTATAGAAGAAATGATGTGATATACACTGGGAGGTAAGGAAGACAGTAAGCCGTGGGGAGTAATTCTGCAACTATTCAACCATTGCCCTGGCAATGTAACAGAGAAAAAGTGCCAAACAGTATGCATTTGTTGACTTCAAAATAAAAAGAAATTGCCATAATAGGGACAAAACAGACAAAACAGAGATTAATTTAGTTAATATACACAAAATATGATTGAAATTCAGGGCAAACCATTTAAATCTACAATCTTCCAATTGAAACGACCAAATGCGAGAGAAGATTAGAAGAGTTTAGTATAATTCTTTGCAAACAACAGTGCACTACATCCACAAATAATGATTCCAGAAAACAGAAAAGATGTGAATGTTAGGTTAAAACTTAAACTCTCAGCAAACATATAAATCAGTAAGTTGTGCTGTATATGGGAATGCATTTGCATCTCTACAAGCCATCATCATTCATGAAAGGATCAGATGAGAACTTACAAAAGTAATGTCACAGTCATAAACGCATACAATTACTTGGTGAAAATGTGACATGAGTAAATGCAAAGTCTGCTGGACAGCCTGTGAATCACCATCTTTCAGAATGCCTGTGGAAAGAGCACAAGTATAATTAAGTCTAAGGGCCTCCTATGGTGCTTAACCAAAAGATCATTTTTGTCTTAAGGTGGCAAGATGAAGATTTTAAGATGTCCTTATGTCCTTTATGCCCTTAAATCTTCAGCTCCTTTTCTTCCCTCCATCCACTTTACATGAAAAAAACAGGGTACCCTTTCCTTTACCAAGTTTATGTTAAGAACAGCCTAGAAAGAATTCTGTACATCTGCAAAGCAGAAAACCACTGAGCATTTCAGAAACAGTTTTGGCAACATTTTCTTAATACAAAGAAATGGGTTCTCCCAACAGAAGTAAACTGAAAATAAATTTTTGGTATTATGGACTGTCTGGAGGTAATGTACAAAACAGGCAAAAGCACAGCATTTTTTTAACACATTATTTTTTTCAAAATGCTCACTCAGCATTAATTAGAACTCAAGCTGTTGGCTTCCAATCTTAACTTCACACTCCTGCTCTCCCTTTGCCACCCACTGGGGCCTGTTATTCCCATTATAAATATCCATAAATCTCACCAAATGTAATGGGCTTACTGCAGTCCTGCATATGCATCAAGGGGAGGATAAATGTCTGTACTTGTGCCTTCTGATATCCATAATTGTTTAGTAACTTAATGAGATAATGTTTCTAAAACAGCAAAAACCAGTGGGTGTTTTTCTATGCCCTTTAACATGATTTAGTGAGTTTTTCAGCTGAAATTATTCTATATTTCAAAAGCAGTTTGTAATTTTTGTAAGCAAACCGAAGGCCAACTTCTACTGGAGACAGTAGAGATAGAGAGTAAGGAAGAGCAAATAAGTACTTTCTCCCAATTCTGTTACCTACAGAATGATGAAAAAAATGCTGTCATCATTTAAATGAGCGTGTAAAAAGAAGAAGAAAAGATACAGCAAAGGATTATCCATAAAAGATTTTCTTCTCATGATAGATGAACAAAAGATCTTGTTTCATTAGGCCAGAAAAACAAAGGATGAGAAGGAATAGAGTTTCTGTCTTGAGACAGAAAAAAGAAATGAACACAAGGGAGAGAAAATAACCACTTGAGCTGAAGGAGAGCATCAACACAAGAACAAATGAACGTAAATTGAACGGGAATAAATTTAGATTTAGTTTAGAAATAGGCTCTGAGTTTTCCTGCCTATAAGATTTTGGAACAGTCTTTCATTGAAAATATTGGAGTCAAAAGGAACATAAATGCTTATAGGAAAACTTGGTAAGGTTTTTAAAGCAGTTGAATAGTGTAGTGTCTGTAGGGGATTGATTTCATAACCTAGAATCTTCTCTATCTTCCTTGTCTCCCTATTGCATCCCCTTTCTCTCCCCCACCATGGAGAGCACACAAACTGAAGATATAAACACAATAAAGCAAAAAAAACCAAACAAAGGCACTTAAATAAACAGAACTTAGTGACACAGTTATGAGGGATAATGGCATCACGTTTGCTATAAAGATGCTATGAATTAATAACACTTTGATTTGACCTGAATATAACTCTGAAATAAAATTCCATTTTTAAAATTTTTATATCTTGGTACTCCTCTTGGTATTAATTTGTAATGTCTCATTCCCAGGCCATGACAAGCATTGTTCTGCTAACTGAAAAATTCACTTTAAGAGTCAATAGGATCTGGCCCAGTGCTATTAAAACAGCAGATGTATCTCTTTATATATTTATAAGCAGATCAAAATAAGCAGAGCATTTTGGTGGCAGTAGTTCCATTTACTGAATGTCATCAAACTACTGATATTTTCCATTTGAAACAAATGAAATTGAGGACAGGAGCTAAAAGTGTCCTTCAAGTGCTTAATATTAGCTCTATGCTATAGCTGCTTGAAAAGACATAAAATACCATTAAAACCCACTGATTGATCCTTTATAATTACAGCTAAATGTAAAACAATGCTTGAGTTAATTGACTGCATTTTCAGCAAGCACTTTTCTAAGTAATTATTATTTGTCTAACAATGGTTTCAATGCAAATTGGTAGTTTATATTTGTTATTAATCTGAAGTCATTGCAAAATACAAACAACAATTACTTTCTGAAATTACCCAGAAAACAAAGAGAAAATTTTGACACTTGTTTACACATTTAATTTATTAAAAAGAAACAAACAAAAAAACAACTTTAATATTATTGTTTGTTGTTTCTCACTGGTAAATTTTTATGTTAAAATAAAACAAAGCCAAATCAAAGAAAAAAGGCATTATTATATTCTTAAAGTAATGGTATAGATTAATACCTGCATATATTCAGCAATTCAGTATATTGAGACACTGGTTATGTAGGGCCACTCATAAAATAAGGAGCATTTTTAATGGATCAATGACCTAAACAGATTGTCTTGTAACTTCCTTTTGGTCCAGCCTAGGACACAGGAGCAGGAGGGTCAGCCATCAAACTCCCTCTTCTGTAAACATATCTATAGCAACTCAGAGGAAAACAATATCATAGAATCATAGAATGGTTTGGGTTGGAAGGAACCTTGCAAGGTCCAACCCCCCTTCAGTCAACAGGGACATCTCTAACTAGATCAGGTTTCTCAGAGTCCCATCAAGCCTGGCCTTGAACATCTCCAGGGATGGGGTTTCTACCACTACTCTGGGCAATCTCTTCCAGTGTTCCACCACGTTCATGGTGAAGAACTTATTCCTAATACCTAATCTAAATCTATCCTTCTCTAGTTTAAAACCACTGACCCTCTTCCTATTGCTACATGCCCTTGTAAACAGTCCCTTTTTTGGGGAGGAGAGTAATATCCCTTCAGGCCTGTGGTCCTGGTATCACAGAATGTTAGGATTGGAAGGGACCTCAAAAGATCGTCTAGTCCAATCCCCCGATATATATAAATGGTATATGGTATAATATATAATATGGTATATGGTATAAACATATACTGATTTAGGTTGGTATATGTACCTGCTCATTCTGAAAAGAGCAGTCCCATACTGACCATTCACCCCACAATTTTCTTTCAGCCAGGCCAGCAAACATGTCTTACTTACTACTCCAGCTGAAACCCTGTTCTTTATTATGTATCTATTTTCTGTTTAGCCATCAACTGGCTTCTCGCTTAGTGCACCTGGTCATCTCATAGATATGCTAGATGCAATAAACCATTTTTCAGATCACAAGTTAAAATTCAGTCTTGCTCTTTCTAGAAATCCTTGTTAAACACCTTATTTTGCCACTTCCAAGCCTTCGCTATGATTGAAGGATTTCTAACTTTACTTAAGCCTTCCAGAAAAAAAGAAAGAGCCTATCTCATTGTCACCAACCAGGATGATGACTCAAGGTCATTAATTCCAAGGTCAGGATTAAGGTGAAATGACACCAGGGATCTTCCACAACAGTATTTGCTAACAACGACATCAGCGTAATAAGAAAATAACTGTACTCACAACAGCATTAGCAATATACGATGGGAAGGTAAAGGAAAGGAAGGGGGAGATGGGACAGGGGAGAGTTCTCAACAGTCCTGGCATCCAGTGTTGGTCCAGCCAGCCTAGATGTTGAGTTCCTGGGAGTGCCACCCAGGGCTCCAATTCATGCCCTTCTATGGAAGCCTTGCTCCTTCTCCAGGTGGGCATT
>VYZX01033481.1:20571-33762 GCA_013401335.1 Brachypteracias leptosomus
TCTGATCAAATAGCTAATTTTTCAGTTGGCTGTAGTAACTTGTGTGATACCTGCATGTTACCTAGTCAGCAAAGGCATAGATTCATTTTGCATTGTGACAATCATCTCCCAGACATCTGAAATGTTAAATTACTGAAGGATAGATAACTTAAGATAAAGCAAAATATAATCTAAAGATTTCAGTCTACCAGATAATTCTCAGCAAGAAGAAAAAAACATGCACTAAAATCTTGAATAGTCATTTATTTCTGTCAATGTGCAAATATTGATAGAACATATAATATATATTTGTGTAATATGTATTTCTAGTGCAAATTGAACCCTGACATTGTGTAGTTGAAGTAGCTGTGAATTTTTCTTCATCTGACCAATCATACAGAAACCTGACTGAAGTACCATTCCATGTAAAATAAATAGCACTTAAAATAGGTATACAAATGGAAACATGTTTCCTGAGATGAAATAGACATATTCAGAAACAGGAAAGAAAAACTTCAAGTGAGTGGGTATTCTGAGTACTACCCTGCTGGATATGAGAAGATGCATGCTACTATTACTGGTTGCATTGCTTTGCAGACGAAATCTAACCATTCTCTGAAAAACAAAAAATCCAAACAAAACCAAAAAGAACACAGAGCATTATATGCAAGCCAGTAATGTAATACAAGAATTCTATTAGAGTTTTAGCTAGCATTGCAGACAAGTTGTTTATTAAACTCCAGTCTTAATGAAGCAACAATTTGAGGTATCTCAGTATTGGTACTTCATTAGCATTTCTGATGAGTTGGGTAATTAAACAAGAACATGAAGGGACAAGGGGATGTTTCCCTCCCTCCCTTTTGTGTCTATACAGGTAGGGTTGAATGTGGGATGAGAAAGAATGCTTCCACAAAGCAGAAATAATTTCTCACTGTGAATTATTTAATACTAATAGTTTAATCCTAGGAAAAAAATAAAAATAAAAATTGCTCTTACCTGGAAATTTTTAGACATTTACACTTTTATTCCTCAGCCAAATTCACTGCATGAAAAGTTTGGAAAAAAGATTTGGTTTCTCCTACAAGTTTTCCTTTTTTTCTTAATTCAAACGCATGGTTTTCAGAGTGCTGAACAATCTCCCTGGCGTTAATACATACAGTACCCATTTATCTATAAGTTCACTAAAATATCCAGTCCAGATTAACTTTCACTGTGCAGACTCTGGATAAATTTTAGTACTGTGGAAGAAATACTGATGTACATTGTAGCCCATGAGAGGATGTAGGTGTTATGAATCACATCATATCAAAAAACAAGCAATTCTTTTTTTCCTGTTACAAAGACTAAAGGATAAATGTAACTTCTTCTTTTGCACTGAAACTAATTTTGTGTCATAGAATATCACATTAAAATTATATTGGAAATAAAATGGTATTATATATATACAAAATAATGATTTAAGCATTGCATGAATCCCCTTAAGCTTGAAGAATCACTTACACACTCATATTATTGGGATTTGACTCAACCTGTGCTATTACAAGGACTAACTTTTAATCTTAACGTAATTGGCGCTATGTTGCTGGGGTACTTCAACAGGTGGCGATTTAGTTCAATAACAGCATTATGGGGAGAGATTTAATTTGGAGATTGAATTTTTTTCAGGCTGCTCTTAGGAAATTCTACAAGACTGAGTGCAAAAAACTGAGATTTTCTATCTGAATCTATGCTTGCATTCTATTTGGTTTTCTTGCACCACTTCTAACATATCTGTATAAAAACTGCAGTGGTGTTAGACAGTAGCAGACTGCAGAGGCAGTATTATGAACAACCCTGTCACATAGGCACCCACAAAACAGACAGCAGCAGCTACCCAAAATGCAGATTTATTGTAGCTAAAATTACTCGGCACTCCTTTTGACAAAATTAAATTACAAGTTTGATGTTAGTTGGGAATATGCTACTACACAACTAATTCCTGAGTTTTAAGGACTATTCTTTCTAGAAAGATAAATCAAAATGTGCATACACTCACTCATAAAGCTAAAACCTCCCACACAAGGGTACCCAAAGGAGGTCTCTCACCCAAAGGGGATCAGGGCTAACTCAAGGATATATCCAGAAGAAATATTCACTCACTAAAGGGGGAAGTGAGGCTCACTCTATCCACAGAAGTATCCTTGGGTGGCATCCCTAATTCAAGGGGAGGATTCACAACAGCAAGGCCCATTTGCTCTGAGGGAACCAACCAAAATTTCGCTCTCTGGCAGGGCTCCATTTATACCCTAGTCCCATGCTCTGTGGTCATTCTAATTAGTTGGGGGCTGGCATACGACAAAGGCAGGCTAAGGACCTGCACCCTGAGATGCAAATGAATCACCTTGAGGCACCATTTGATGGCTCTGAGGTGCAAAACTGATCTTTATCATGTGTCTAACAAGTCCTGGCCTTTGTTAGATCTTTGTTAAGGTGGCTGCACCTGCCACAAACCCCATTATGCTTTTTTTTCAGCTCTTCATCTTAACTCTGCTGAAGCACAGACCAGATTTCTGATTTGTTAAAAGCATTGGACGAAGTTAAACCATGGGGATATTAGTTGTAAAACTTAGGTGTTCAGATGTCCTTATAAACTTTCATAAACAGAGTACCTTTCAGTTTCTTAGTAATGGCATAGTTTCACTTCACAATTGCTCTTGAAACCATCTCTGTCACACATATAATATGAATAGTATATCTCGCCCAAAGTTGTGATGAGCTGATTGATCATCAGTTGTTTGTAAAACAGAAATCTCTTGAATGTACCTAAAATAAGACAAATCCTGTGACTTGTTTCTAGCAGCAAATTTTTCATTCAGATGTTATTTGGCAAATCTGGAGATCTGTCATTAAATCTTACATTTGTAAGTAGAGCTGATCCTACAGTAAAATAATCTGAAATTCTGTTAAGTGACTATCCTTGGGTTGGTTGGTTTGTCTGATTTTCTTGAAAAAGTAGCCATTGGTTTAGAACATTTCCACTCTATCTTCATTCTCAGGATGTGGTTAAGTGTGACAGGCCAGCTGGCTTGCCCACAGTGAAAAATTTCTGTATAGCTTCAGAAGCAATTCATAGTCTAACAGCTCCCATACCAGTTCTACCAGTTTTAGCAGTTTCCACCAAGCCTTTACCCTGCCACATATTCTACACACCTACATGTTTTCAAAGAAATTAAGACAGTTTATAAACATAGACGCTCCTGTTTTAGCACATAATTTGCCTCTCATATCAGGCTTTTCTGGAGTAAACATCTGTCTAGAAGGAGCTATGGTAGGTAGTCATAAACTCCTCTAAAGGGACAATGAGAAATGAAGACTGTGGGTTTTATAAAGCTTGGCAAGATAATTCTAGGCACATCTCATGTACTCCAAATAAAATCCATTCTTTCCTTGTGTTTCCTCTCTTTTTTGGGACAACAGCATTAAATAGAGAAATATAACTCATGCATGTTTTCCTGGCATGAAAAGTTTGTGAAGGACCTGTACATTATGGCCAAAAAAACCCCATAAATCATAATAACACTGAGACAGATACATGATATAAGCCATTAAAATTTGTATGTTCAGTGTTATTCTTAAGAAATTTTTGATGTTAGCTGAAACTCAACTAATAAAGGTATACAAAATATACTCTTCCTATTGGGATGATATCTACTGGTCCCATAAAGATACTACTGCATTATATGGAACCAGTATTTCATTATGCTAAATGACATGGTGTGTATACATCTATATGTAAGCTCACAAACATATACATTTAAAATATTCCTTGTGCAGAGAAGCATGGACAGAAGTTCATCAAACCTGAGATCTGTTGGACCTGCAGGAGGAATGAATGCAGGAAAACTAAATCCTTAAGAGCCATCCTGCTTACAGGCAACATCTAGGTTGCAGGCATGAGTGCCCTCACTTAGCTTAGCTGTCATGATGCTACATGATAGCTTTCAATATAACAAATATTTTTCTGGAAGGCAATTTAATTGTTTCTGTACAGAAATCAAGCTGCTTTTGCAGGAACAGATTTCATGATGTGTTACCAGGCCAAGTAAAGCGGACCAACTCTAAACACCTTTTACTAGCATGAAGAGAGACTGCATGTCTGCAGAAGGTTAATTTGTTTATCAGAAAGTCACTCAACAAAGCGGATGCTGTGACAATGTAAACATCATGAAGATTTAAACTACAGTGATACTATTTGTATCCCTTTCAGCTTCCTATACATCTGCATCATGGCAAGAGGTGTATCTGTAATAATTATAATTCAACCTGTCACACAACTGCTTAACTTTGTTCTGGGTATTACATCCTGCACGCCAGAGGAATGATTCCGGTGTCTAGGATTCAAAAGAGAAAACAGGATTCAATTGATTTGTGATCCTTGTTGTGGTTTAAGATTTGGGGAAGGGGGATGGGACAGGTAGTGTGACTATTCCATTTCCCCTTCCTGCCACACTCTATACAAGGACACAGGAAGTTCTGCTCGCCCCTTCGTCTCTGGGATTGCTGCTGGGACTGCACCTCTGCGTGGCTGGCTACCAACCCCAAGAAGTTTGGGAGGAATCCAGCGGCATCCAAGGATCAGTGTTGTATATATCTGTATATATATCCTCTCTTAATACCTCTGTATATTCCCCTTCCTTTAATATCTCTTTTGTTGTTCCCTGTTAAAATTTGTAATATTGATTTCCAACTTTGTGTGAGGCCTTTCTTCCTCCCCTGGGAGGGAAGAGGGGAGGAGGAAGAGGGGTGAAACTAATTCTGCTCCATGGGGATTGCCCTGAGCCTTAAACTGAGACAATCCTTTACAACACAGTATCCATGGAAGCTTAGAAACAAACCAGAATGACGTTCAATCTTCAGTCTTGTTTTATTCTACTTTGTGCACAGTTTTTTCTTCGAGTTTTGAGTGATATATGAAAGCTCATAAAATTGGACAGAAGATACACATAAGTGGCATTCTGGTTTCATTTCTAAAAGGGGACTTTGCCCTTCTGTGAATCTGACAAATGTGCCTCTCTGTCTGCCAGCCATTTCCTCTGGTAAAGCTTTTAAAAGGGCTTTTACCAATCATTGCTGGCATTCCTAAAAAAAAGTTCTGTGCACCATGAAGGGAAGCACCTGGATGTTTCAGTGGCATCTGTTTTAAGGAATATGTCAAAGAAGAAATGTTCAAACAACAAGATTTATTAAAGTAAATGTCCAATTTCCACCACAGAAAGCTTGACATCCCTTAACCACAAACCATCCTGAAGTATTCCCTTTTTCTCTTTCTGACTCTTTTTTCTAAATCTGGATTTATATGTAGAAGGAAGGCATAATTACTGAGGTCTGATATGACATTTATCTTCAAAAGTGAGGAGACTAATAAATCATCAATGACATTACCACAAGTGACTTCTCGGGTCTCCTCACAAGTAAAGATAAATGACATATCAAACCTAAGCCAGCATATATTACATGAAATACCTAATAAGCCTCACTCTTAACATAGCTGGATTTGATGGAGATGACTGAACTTACATTACATCTCAAATCCACCACCCAGAGAAAAAGAAATTAAATTTGCCAACCAAATAAAATCACTCACCACTGAAACAACCTTAATACCTTTCAGACCTTCACCATGCTACCGGTCTGCAGATCTAAAATAGCAACGTGTAGTAAAAATCAATTAAAAATGTCCCTATTAAACAGAGATCATTAACTCAATTTTCAGTGCATGAAACATACATGACTCTCATACCTTGGGCAATATCATATGCTTATAAAGCTTTACATATCCATGTTTGTAAGTACATTTCCATGTACCTTAGATATGTACAGCTAGCTTCTATTTCAGATATTATAGAGGACTAGAGGACTGTAAATCTTCTCAACAGCTTGTGGTCTTCTGTAAGGTCATTAATGGCAGCTTTGTTGAAAAGCTGAGGGTTTTTAGAATTTCTAATTAGTTTAGCAGTATAATATTCTTTCTAAAATCTGGGATCTGCAACTGAGATACGTCAAAAGCATGTTTGAATCAGGGGCTGGCAGCAGATGTTTAGGGAAAGTGTATGATAACATACTGGGCATAGAGACTAATACTTCCTCTGTTTTTTGAGCAATTAATGAGAGACTTCCTGAGCTAGACATAGCATCTGGACTCTTATGTCAAGGAAGCAGATGTTTAATCTATATTATGGCATTTGAAACCCAAAGTCTAATGGTAATCCTAGCTTATTTGGTGATACTGCCAAAATTCCGCAGTGGAAAGAAAGAAACCCATCTGAAGCTGAATTTTGTCTTGTGTGGAATTTGCTGGGACTGGGGCTGGTTTCAGAACATTTGAGTAACAAAATTGTAGATCCATGAACAGAAACGTTGCATAAATGTACATCCCAAGTCTTGTTCAGGCACTTAAATCATCACGCTTTTACCCTTTCTAACACAGTCCTGTCCCATTTACAGATATTGAAATATTTCCAAGTTTATTCTCATGTTTTAATCTAAAAATCTCCTGGGGTAATGCTCCACTTACAAACAATTTCTCTGCAATAATATTGTATTTTGCATTAATTTAGTGCACTTGTAATCAAGTCCTCTCAAGGCAGAAGACGGTCTTAGTGGCATAGCAACTAAAAAAAAAAATGTGCTTTTCATTTTTCTCATAATGTATTATATTTTGGCCATGCATAAAAATTATTGAGAATTCAGATAAGTGCTAATCAAGGCATTTAACAGCCTGCAAGGATAAGAATAAGAGAAATTAATCTTACAGAGTGACAGGGCACAGCACAGGCAAGGGTGGCTCAGGGTGCTAGGGCAGCAGGGGCCAGAAAGCCATCAGGGTGGTGCAGTGTCCCCCCTCTCCAACCAGCCCCATCCCACTGCCCTCTGATAACAGGTGGTGTAGGGTGACCCATAGAGTGTATAAATAGGACTCAAACAACAACATTTTAGAAGCAGTCCTGCTTTATAGGATAGCCTCATTTAAGCATCTTTTTCACTTTGTCAATGAGAAAGTGAAAGGAGGTAACACAGTCAAATGATCTAGCTAGTATCAGAGAAAGCATTTGTTGTTCTTTAAACTAGTTCTTGCCTGTCAAGCAAATCACTTTTTTAGTTATATTGACTTGTTTTCAACTATACTCATCTTTCTATACATCATGCATATAAAAGAGTAGATATCTGTGGACTTACAAGTAAACAAAGATAATCAGAAACTGATTAATAAAAACATCTCTATTTGTTTTCCCAAAGTGCTTTCAAAGACCTGAGTAAATGAGACAGAAAGCTGAAACAAACTTTAAACCTATTATAAAAATAATTTTAAAAGATTGATCTGGTTTCATTACTGAAGATAAGAGATATTAGCTGGGAAAAAAAATAGCTGAGTCTTTAAAGGAATAATTATTATCAATATTCCTGATTTCTAATATAGCTAAGAATACTTAAAGTAAACCTTTCCTTCTGATATCATTTGAACAGCATTACAGAAGATCTCCAGGAGAGGAAGGGAAGAACCAGGTTGCTTATGTACAGTTAAAACTCATTTGTGAAAGCCTATATGGCTAATACTAAGCATTAAAAATAAACTAAATCAATCAATAATAACATTTATGGGAAGATATATTTTATTCTTTTCTTTAATACTTTTGAAAAGATTAAGTTGTGTTCATGTTCTGGCTTAAAATGTGATTTTTTTTTGGTAATAGGTTTCACAGCAAGAAGTGCATAAGGGAACCAAATCTTTGAATGACAAGAAAATTGATAAATTTCTCCAGCTGTGATTGTCTCTATACATAAAGATCTGAATTAGCACATATTAGCATGTATTATTGTTTCTGCTTTTGAAAGTTTTTTAATCTTTCTATTTCTGTTGTGAAAATATTACCTTGTTGGTAAATAGTGCTTAGGATTACTTTGAGAGAACTGTAACAAAACAAAGTCTGTTCTGAAAATTGCAATTGCAATGATAAAAGAAAGGGCCGTATGAGAATTTTCAATATTTAAGTAATAGTTTACTACTTTCTACATCTTCTAGTAAAAATTTTCTTCTGGAGCGGAGTCGGAGTCTCCCCAGTAGTAACTTGTAATGGGTAAAAGTTACTCCTGGGGAGATTCCAATCGGACTCCAGAAGAAAATTTTTCACCATGAAAACAATTAGACATTGGAATACTCTCCTGAGGGAAGTGATGGATTCCCCTACATTGGACAGCTTTAAGATTCAGCTTGACAGAGAGCTGAGCCATCTCATTAAAACTATATTTTTACCTTGAAAGGTTGGGCTGGATGATCCTTCAGGTCTTTTTCAACCTGGCATTGTATGATGCTATGACAGTAAATGCAAACAACACAAAGCTTGAGAGTGACAGTAAATGCTTTCCCACCCTTCCTCACATAAAAGTAAGACTCGGGCTTGTAGCATCCTCTGAATTCACAATATAAGAAAATAATGTCCTTTTTTTTCAGAAAAAAAACAAAATTTTTATATTTTTTTCTGAAATGTTTAACTAAGTCATTAAGAAGAAGACCTTATTAATACCCATGTAGCAAGTCAATAGAGTGCCCTTGGGACTGAATTTTGCAGTTTCCAGAGGGGAGATGAAATATAAACTTTGCTCTTAATACAGAGATATTTTCCTGGCAAGTCTTCAATTTTAATAAAAACCCCTTTATTTGGTTTTTGACTATGCCAATAAAGAGGCCTCCCAGAAAAAAATAAAAAAGGAAAGAAAGAAAGAAAGAGGAAAAAACCTACTGCTCTTTTGCTTTCAGTGATTTAAATGGTTGTCTAGAAATGCTGGATAGAGATAACTTCTTTTATATGGTGTAATATATATTCATTTTATTAATTAAGTTTATCTTGAATTTCTCTAAGGACATTTCTTGCACATTATTTTTCACTCTCTTCCCATTTCATTATCCTTTGTCTTACAGCTTTCTTTTGTGGTACAACATTTTAATAAACATGTTTTTGTTTAAGCTAAACTTCAGCTAATTACTTATCTAAATAATGTTTACTGAAAGGATAATGGCAAAACAAAATAAAGTAAAAAAAAACCAAACCAACACAAAAACCCAAACAAAACCAGAATGTTCTGAGAAAACTGAACTTAAATTAATTTCCTGCAGGATTGTTTATTTGTCACTTCATCCTTTCATAGTACACGTATACCTGCTTTGCTATTACAGGACTAGTTATGTACCAGTGTTTGAGGTTTGGGGTTTTTCCCTCGTTTCTGAGGTTTGAAGTTTTTCATGCATTTTATTGTATAATCAAGAATAATTTCAGTTGGAAAGCTGTTCTAGTGAGTCATCTAGTCCAGCTCAGCACAGCAGACGGATTGATATGGTGACTTACACACATCCCCAGTGCGTGGTGTCTTGTCTAGCACTGAACAATCCACTGTTGACAACTGTAAAACATGCCTTGGCAGGCTGTTCAACTGCCTAACTAAATTCACAGTCAAAGACCTCTTTCTCCCTCCTACTAAAGTTAAATTATCTCATCCTGAAAGGAAGCTGTATGTTTACATACATTTAACAGAGTGACAAAATTTAGTACTGGGTTAATATCCTCAAGCAATTACTTACATGGCATTTTATAGACATGAAACCATTTTTTTTTTTCAAAGCAACAACTCATAATAAAACAATTGAACCATAAAGTAGCACACATATATTATACTTGTATATTTAAGAGGTATACTCTTAACATTTAACCAACAGTTCTGACCAGTGCATTCTCATAATTAAATGGCTCAGCTTTAACTCTCCTTCTTTGGATGATTTTATATACGTGAAGGAAAGTTTTACCATATGCAAAAACACTTTGCAAGAAAGATATACAATTTAGAGCACCAAATATTATTTTTCCATTAATAGCCCAAGCTGTCTTGTGTCTGTGTTAACAAGATAAACATTAATGGGATTTCCACCACTAGTGAGACATCTGTTGAGCCTTTATTGCCCAGGTTGATTTTGGTCAAGTGGGCAAAGGTCAATCTCCACCATCCCTTGAAAATGGTTGATTCTTGATGCTGCTACATATTACTTCCCTGCATTTCTTTTTCTTAGTGTTTTATAAATGTTTTTAAAATAAGTTTTCACGTTAAGTGTTTTTCCTTTCAAACCATTGAGCTGCTAGCTGTTGTCTTCTCAATTGCCTGTCTAGGTTTCAACCTTCCTTATGTTCTGTGGCTCTATCTCTCAATAACAATTTCTCAGTAAAACCACACCAAGGTCACAAAGTTGTGCTGCAGCAAACTAAACCCTGTAAAACAAACAACTCAGACCCTAGGCTGAAGTTTATATAGTTGTCATCCTTTTAAACCAAATTGTTTCAGCCTAACTCATTCTCTTACATTTAGCATATGTAAAAAAAAAACATGTCAGCACTTGCCATATCAGGTACTGTCACTATTATAATAAACATTACAGGTTATGATTAACTTTTGTCTAGTGATTTCCCCTCTGTGAAGCGATCACATGATGCTTTTCTCTTTTGATATGAATCATATTACTCCACCAGATTGTTGTTACATCTACTGCCTGCAGGTCATACTCCATAAGTGGGGAAACATTGAGTACTGCCAAAACAGTCTATACTGTCATAAATGCTGTTAAGACAGAAAAAAGACTAGACAAGATCAGGTCTCTTGAGTCCTAAGAATAAAACAGATATTGAATCTGTACAAGTAGTAGAAATTCAATAAGCAAGCAGGTCTTTTTAGAGACTCCTTGAAATTAATCCATGAACATGGATGTTATCCACTAATTGGGGCTGGAAGGAAAGGTAGAGATATTTTTATACCTAACTGTATAACTGTTACTTGCACCTAAGTGCTCAATTGCATTTCTTATTAACACAGTCTCCAGGAATCTATCAACCAGCACTCAAAGCAACTTTATTGTCTAGAACAACTTCGATCCAATGTTCTCCCCCTCTTCTGAAACAAAATATCTAATTGCTCCTACAAACTCTCCATAGTTTTTGCAAGCTCATCTTACACCCTTAAAAAAATTCTACCCAGCATTTGAAATGTTATCACTTTAAAGCAAAAAGGAAAAATTCTCTTGGTCTCAGATGTAGAGTCCATGCAGTTATTTAATATAATTTCTATGTATCTATTGATATTTGGTGTTTCCTTTAAAAGATCATGTTTTCAGTTGCTTGTAATTATGGCAAACTTCTACTCAGACATGTTTTTTATCTTGCTGGATGTCATACTTACACAAATGTGTCAGAAAATTTCACACAGAAGAGTTTAGCAATTTAAAAAAAAAAAAAGAAAAAGCAACATGCTGTTTCACTTGTCCACCCCTTCAGCATATTTCACAAATTGGGCATAACAGTTCCCCAGCTATCAAGACTCCCACTTCAGCATTTGACCTGTATTTCAACACTTGCTGCTTCTGTCACTGCTGGAGCACTGTGCAGGTTCAAAACCAATAAGCAGGAATATCACACCTTGTCCCCAGAGTAAATCACACACAGACAAATTAGGAAAAGGAATTGGTGAGGTCAGAGAGAGGGAGAGAAGGAGAGAGGGAAGGAGGGAGAGAAACTAGAAGTTGATTGGGACAGAAAACACAGGCTGGACTCCAACATTACTCTTCCCCTTTATCGGTTATCTTTATCTGCCTTTTTAGTTACACAAATGATAACTGGAGATAATTCTAACTTTTCTAAATTTGTTTTAGTACTAAATTTTAATGAATAGTCATAATCTCACGACTGTGCAGAGTGAAATATTCAGAAGTATTTAGACTCAAAAACATATCCATAATATGGAAATGTACTTCAAAATGATAGCATACTGTATTCACCTGGGTGTATGCAAGTTAAACAGGGTCAGAGTAAAACATTTTAATACTTCTGGAACTGCGTTTTCAACTGAAAATTGTTGTTGAACTGTCTTAATATGTCCCTATGTAGAGGATTAAAATGTTTTTACAAAAGGTTCCCAAGTCTGCTGCCTTCAGCGTATTGTATTTAATGCAGCCTCTGGCTTCTTTCACTCAGGTTGCAAAGTCCTTCCCCTAGCAGAATTTCCCATTCGTATGCTAGAAGGCTTTTTGCCAGCTGGATGTTAACAGAGTACACAGAAAGGAACCATCCAATTTCTTACAATATTTGTTCTAATCTTTATTCTCTTTTTCATATTATTTCTCTTCCTTCTGTTCTCTGCCTCCGTGGAATTTTAAATCTTCATACATGTCTCACTGTATTGGCAATGTGGAGTTAATATAAAGCATAAAATCCCCTTTCCCTAGCCTCATTCTCCAAAATAAAATATTGACTTAAAATCCCCTATTTCTAAAAAAAAAGCCCCAAACCAATCAACCAACCAAACCCCAAGCAAACAAAATATCTAAACAAAGAAAAACAACCTTAAGCTAACAAATGCATAAGAACTAGACTTTGGAGTGGGGATTTTTTTGTTAGTCTAGGTACATTTTTCCTGAAAATTTGCTTTCAGAGCTTTTGAGTCAATTTCAAATTATTAGCAGTACCCAGAGAATTCAGAAATTACTTCTCTTCTTACTCTCACTTCATGGCTCAAATTGTGAAGAACTATAGCTTGCGGGGAAAACAACAGAATTGAACGCTTTAAATCATGAAAACGTACAACAAAAGCTCACAAAATTGATCTGTGTGCTGTTTCATTTTCTGAAAATGCCTACTTTTGTTGCTATTGTCACTATCAAATATTTAGCACTTGGGTAGTGTCATGCAAGCATTATGAAATAAGCAATATTAGCATATTTTACATATTAGGAGTTGTTCAGAAGAAAACAACCAGCTGACTTACGAGCCAGCAATGTACCCAGGTGGCCAAGAAGGCCAGCAGCATCCTGGCCTGTATCAGAAATAGTGTGGCCAGCAGGACTAGGGAAGTGATTGAATTCCTGTACTCGGCACTGGTGAGGCCACACCTCCAATAATGTGTTCAGTTTGGGGCCCTACACTTCAAGAAAGGTGTTGAGGTTCTGAAGCATGCCTAAAGAAGGACAATTAAGCTGGTAAAGGGTCTAGAGAACAAGTCTTATGAGTAGAGGCTGAAGGAACTGGGGTTGTTTAGCTTGGAGAAAAGGAGGCAGAGGGGAAACCTTATCACTCTCTACAACTACCTAAAAGAGATTGTAGCAAGGTGGAAGTTTTCCCACATAGCAAGTGATAGGACAAGAGG
>VYZX01033486.1:4839-91082 GCA_013401335.1 Brachypteracias leptosomus
AAAGGCTGGTTGGAAATCACCACTCTTAGTTATGCAAAACCGGCAGTAGTCTCTCTTGAATCGCTGCAGAGGTCAGCAGCTCAGTTTTACTGTTTCACTCTGGAAATAGCACTTTTTAGCACAGAGACAGAGCATGTGCTCTATCCTGAGTGGGAAATGACATCTAGTGAGTTACTGAGATAAACACAGTGCTTATACATTTTTCTAATGCCTCCTGCCCAGCTACTGTTTGCTTCTCAGTTCTCTAGCTGATGAGACTTGACACCACCAGTGGCAAAGGCTGGCAATCTCTACCAGCTCAAGACAGCTCTTGACTGTATGATTTTGACCATCTGAATGCAGCATCCTTACTTTATTTCCTTTTTTAAAATACCTCTTTTCATGAACTCCCAAGAAATTGGGTTTCAGTCTGCTGCTTGATTCAAGCTGACAAAATCATCTATTGCTGTCTTCCAACTGGTTAAGCTTTTTCCTTCAAATTCTTTTGGCTTTGAGACAGATCATTCATCCTAGGTTATATTGTGTGTCTCCTCAATAATCCATAACCTGCCTTTGAAATAAGTTTCCAATGCTTTCTCTGCAGTCTACCTCTTTCCTACATAGAAGGAGGTTTAATAAAAAAAAAAAAAAAAGCAAAAACGTTTTTAGTTAACAACCTAAGTTGTCATATACTTTCTGAATAGAATGCACAGCCGTATTGCTTACAATGCCAAAGGTAACTGTAAATTAATTTGGCATTAGCACTTGAGCTTTAAAAAAGCATTTTTAGCACTAAAAACACCATGAGGAACATTATTTCTCTTGGCAACAGATGTTTTAATATATACTGTGAACTTCAGTGATGAAGAAAATGTAAAGAAATACCAAGAAGCAGTAAGGCACGCATGGGAGGTGGAGCTTAGATAAGTTGCCTAGGTCATTAATGGAAAATTACCCAAACTTCAAGCACCAAACTATGTGTAGGAATGTATATGTATAGTATGCTTATAGTATATCTGTATTCTATATTGGACTATGCCATCTCCTTTCTAATAAAAAAAATTTGCTATTTACAAAAGTATGCTAGATCTCTATGTCAGCTTTTTATTTGCATGTGTCATTGATTTTTATATATTTTTTTAAGATCTGCCTCAAGTTTTAAATGGGGATGGGAGAAACACTCAGTTGAGTCACAGTAAAACAGAAAGGTTCTTTTCAGAAAAGGATCTAAACATAAGCCAGGCCAACAGATAGTATTCACAGCAACTCTATTTGCCCTCCTACTCTGTAGATTTTCCTGGATTTTTTTCCTTAAAGCTAGTATGCTGCTAGTTATCCTGAACCCTTATCTGCTTTTCCAATGGGAGAAAAACAAATCCAACAATCAAAATGTTTGTTGATTTTACTGATGGTTTCCTGAGCCTGGCTTTGAATCTGCTGGTTTTACTCCTATGCAGCATACAAAACTCTGTAACTTCAGTTGTGTTCACCTCAATTTGATTCAAATTAAATATACTCTGCAGATGTTTTGCTTTTTTTATCAGGGCATGTTTAATCAACAATATATTGGAGTAGGTTCATTTTCAAATATTGGACATGGTGATCTGGATTTGCATTGCTATCTGCCCCATAATCTGTCTTTATCTAGATGCAACAGTACTAGGGGTGAAGAACCTCTTCTCAAGTGACTCAAATATATGGTTTTCCCTGAGTTGGGATTCTGTTTCTGCACCTCTTCTTTCACAGAGCATATAAAGCATTTACTCAGGTAAGGTGAAGAGATGACTGGCCTCCAGCAAATGCTGGATCATTTGAGAACTCCAAGGGAATTCTTGCAGCATTTACAATGTAGAACTGGTGGTCAAGAAAGGTAGAGACAGACACTTTGCAAATACCAGTCTGAAAATATCACGATTAGTGTTTCAGTCTCTACATTTAGATTCGGGTGCTCAGGTACACCACATGAAAAAGATTACAGATTAAATCTCTTGCTCAGTTTACTATACTGTATGGTGTCTTGCATATGTAATTAACTTGTGAATATGGTTCCTCAAACTCTATTATAGCCAGCACACGACTATAAGCATTACAGAAACTATGCATTAGATGTGCAAGTCAGGCAATGTACAGACATTTCATAGCTGAGTTCTACCCTGTGAAATCTGATCTATATATTTAAAAAATTCATAAATTCCCAGGGGGCTTGAGTCTGGTATAGAGATGAAAGGATGGTATGATCATAACAGTTCAGTGCTTTTAAAAGAGTAGCAGTCAACACCCTAAAGACTGAATTCCTGTGGTTTTCCGTATCTAAGTTATGGATGGTGTCATTCCCTCCAACTGCCCCACTAACACAGTGCTGCTTGGCTTTGGAGAGACCCTGAGCAAGAATCTTGGGCAAAAAAAGTTACCAGCATAACATAGAGACTTGGGAGCATGACGCAGAGACAACACAGCAGCTCAGTAAGCCTGTCAGGGTAGGATGCTGAGGCCCCCAGCAGATGAACCCCCCGAGGATGTTGCAGTAGCACATCATAGGGCAACCTAAGCAGCTCTGCACCACAACCATGGGGCCAGGCTAAGCACCATGATGCCTGCTTGTAGGGCTCCTTCAGTTCAGTGCCAGCCACCCTCCTAACAAAGTCTTTTGGATGCCTGCCCGTGCAAAACACTCTTGCTAGTATCCATGCTTTTTCATCATGTCAGTCTCTTCCTTTGGGTGAAATAGAGGTACCTGTGTTCAGAAATCACTTAGGTATAGTATGTATAGTGTAACAGTGCACAAACATAGCATCTTGCATTATTCTGTCAGGCCCTGGTTGAAAGAGAGAACCATGAAGTGCACTAGAAAACACCTTATTATTCCAATGGATACTGACTACCTCCTAGATATCACAGGAGTCTGTCCTCCTTGATGTTACACCCTTTGTCACTAACATGTGCACTTAAAAAAACCCAGCCCCCAAACCCCACCACGCATGAGTCCTATGGTACGGCTCAGTAAACTCCAAGCCAAGACATGTACATTTCATATCTTAATACTGGAAGAATGTTGTGTGTCTTCTGTATTCTTATGAAAGCATTTTTTCAGAATACAGCAAATGAATAAAATATTTCATAGATATAACTAAATGAAAGCTGTTTAGTGTTGGCTTATTGTGTGTGTGTCTGAAGTCTTCAGTGAACGATATAAAAAATTCACTAAATTTGTTCTGTGTTCCGTAAAAAGAAGTGTTATAAATGTCATAAAGTTCATGAAACATGATAAGCGACAGATGAATGATTTTGTTGGTTGCCAGTAGAAGATTGCACTTTCCTGAGGTGGGAAGGAAACCTTTGATACTTTTAGCTTTTTTTGACCAGATTAAATTCTGAACAAGTCTGCTAGAGTTGAAAGTGAAGGGAGAAGAGAGCATAATTTTTACACAGTTTTTTACTCAACATGCCTATATGGGAGAAGGAATTTATTTTTTTTTAAAGAAAGAAACAAGGAAATCTGCTTTCCTTTCTATTTTTAAAGAGCTAAAACATTTTAAATAGGTTCCCTTCATTGAGGCTGTTGAGCATGTCCTGAAGAGTGCTGACAGGCAGGATGAGGTGTGTGGCACTGTATGAGACAGGAGTATCACTGGAGCAGCTGAAGTACTGTCTATCCAGGTAGTTGGCAGCACATCTGAGGTTTGAGTGTTGGTGGGGATAGCATCTGTGAGTGCTGGCAGAAGATGAAGCTGGATGTAGCTCTATCCTCATAGGACTGTACCCAACTCCAGAAAGCATTTTGACTCTACCAGACTGATCCTTTGATATCCTAGACCAGGTCTTGTTAAGCAACGTATTCAGGTTTTAATCAGACCTTGATAGATGCTTTTGTGGAAAGGTAAATGTAGATGGCATTGGAGGAGTGCACTTGCTGGAGAGCTTTGGAGATACAGTCAGTGTTGCAGAGGAGAACAGAGAGAGTGTGCAGTGCTGATACTGCTGCATGAGAGCTACAGTTCCCCCTCTTTTCATTCCCTTCTTACATCTCTGCCTTTTGTTTCAGCAGATGTTGTATTTAATCGTATCACCCAACAGGCAATGCAAACACCACGTTTATTATATTGGCCCCAAAGCTGTCTCACCAGAAGTCAAGCTGTTGCATGGCAGGAAGACTGGGATGAAGATTAGCCTCTCTAGTCCCTCTGCTCTCACTGGATTTCTGCAGCCACCAGGTAAGTATTACTCTTCAACAGCACTATATGTAGGATGAGTGATTCCCACAGGTAGTTTATCATCATCTATTTACCAGTGCTGTCACTTCTGTGCAGTGACTTAGAGGAATGATGTTCTGGTAAATCTTCCCAAGATAAGAGATGGTAGAAATTACAGCCAATAGCTCAGGTTAGGCTGAAAGCAAATAGTCTTGTGCTCCCTGGAGTAATGACAGTCATAAAACCAACAGGTAGTATAGACTTCATCCATTTTGTTACATTCATTTCTCCCCTTCTCTCTCCTTTGAAAAAAAAAAAATCTCCCTTTGATTTCCACAGAGAGAATTGCCACAGCACGGAGAGAATTAGCTGCTGGCAGTTGGTGGGAGCTGAACCTCCTCTCCCCTTGTACTGTTGGAGAGGGTAGAGGAGAGGTCGATCCCCCAGCACACCAGCGCCATGTGCTTTATTCTAATTAGAAGGCATTATCTTTTCCTTAGTCTTGTGAATGATCCTAGTCTCTCTTGCCTCCTGCCATAGCTACCAGAATTATTTTTATTGTTGTGAGCATAACCTTGATTACTGATATTTAAGTGAAGTGGAAATAATATATGTATGTGTGTATTCCTTAGACTCATGATAGAGTTTGTTGTCTCTTAGCCTCAAAATAAAAATGAATTAACTCTCTGCAGATTCAGCATTGTGCTAAAAGTATGCTTACATCACCACAGACCATCTTGAACTCTTATACCCTGAAGCTGTAGTGGTTGAGGAATGATACCTTTCTAAGGGGGCAGGGAATTGTTTAGTTTATATAGCTTAAATATGACAATATGTTTATTAGTCACACAGTTATTTTTACATAGGCCTTGCCACTTAAAAACAATTTGTGGCAACACCCTGATAGCCCATGCTAAGCAGGTTTTGCCCCTCCAATAAAAGACCTCACACATTTAAAAGCATAACTGCATTGACATTGATCTAATAAAAGAAACAGCTGCCAAGTTTTTTCTTCTTTAAGGTGGACTGCTTTAAAATAGATGGGCAGTTACTAAGCAAAACAGTTACTTATCATTCTGCCAGGTGAGAGCACAGATCAAAATGGTTCACAACAAAAACATTTATGTATGTTTGTAATGCAAGAAAAATTACCTTGTGTTGCAAAGCACTGAACCCTATCATTAATATATGCAGAGTCACACACATGTAGATGAGAGAGAAAAACTGCCACTGAAGGGGAAAGGCAGATCTGGAAGGTAGAAACTTAGTAGTGTAGAGCATAGACAAGGAAGAGTTCATTCAAAGAATTACACAAGAGAAATATAAACAAGTTTCAAAGGGAGAGGAAGACATGCTAAGAGCTCTCCACCATTGCTTGGACAACCAGGAGTTAAATTGCAATGAAAGATTTTAAAGCCAAAAGACTTTAAAGTTGAATGACAATCTATTAGCTTAAGGAGTCAAAGGACAGAGTGGGAAGGAAACCTATAAAACTAAAAAAAGGGCAAAAAAGGGAAGGAATGATCCTTTTGGAGACACAGGTTGAGAACTCACAGGGAGGAGGATCAGCTATCAGTTACCTCTCACAGCACACCTTACATCAAGCACATCAATACAACAACAGCCCACACACTCCCTTCAGCTCACCCTTTGCTTCCTGACAAAACACATTTTCATGTTTTCAAAGGTAAAATACAAAAGTTTCCCCAAGAAACACAACTGAGCACAGATAACCATCCTGTGGCCACAGCAGTTGGTTAACACCTGGGCAACATTCACTTTGGGAAAGAAGATGGCCCAGACCTGGCTGCTTTTAAGTCACATCACCTATCTGCCCCATCCTTGCAGTGCCCACCTACCTCAAAGCAGAGACCCCACAGCACAGCCCCTGCACTAGTCTAGCCTGCAGGCTTCAACAATTCCACAGAACTTACCTTGGCAAAACCACCTCAGGACTCCCTCCTTACTTCTGACAGAGCCTCCCTGCAAACAAGAGCTAATTAGCAGATGAGCTGTGCCACCTTTTTTTTCCTCCCCAACCCACCCCCTTCTCTCTTTTTTTAAACTGAGCCCAGACTAGCCACAGGTGCAACTACACTTGTTTCCCTCTGATTGTGTTCTTCACTCTCGCTGCTCTGTGCTCCTGCCTCTGCATTCAGGCTTGGTGTTCCCCAATGTTTTAGTGGATGTTCAGTGGACGTTTTAGTGTCTCTTCAGTCCCAGACTCTCTGGCAGCAGAGACCAAGCGTTTCCTGCAGATAGGCCCAGCAGTTGACATCACTGGGGCTGGAGGCTCCCTTGGTAGCACATCCTCCCCACAGCTGTGGGCTCAGCAGTTCCCCTGGGAATTGTACAGCCCCGCAGGGCCCTTGCATTTTCCTGGTGCTCTAGAAAGCTGTGAGGAATTTGTCTTCTGAGATAACTTCCATTTATAAGTTTATTAAACCACATTTAAAAAAACAACCCTGTAGCTTAATTACCCGTGCAGGCCATTTCTTCCCCCCGGTAGGATTTTGTGGTTCATGTAACATAACTGCACTGTGCCTCCTGAGAAGTATGTTCAGAAATGTGAGGAAGCTGGCCCACCTCATTAAAGGAAGAATAGTGACTTCTTCCATTAACTGCATTATGAATATGCACCGCCTCTCACCTCTGCTTTTGGGGTATTCCACACAACCTCAGGTGATTTCTGGAATGTTTCAGCTGGCCAGCAGATTGAACGTGTTCAGCTTATAAGTTAAAAAGAGATGTTTTATAAGGCTGCCAGCCCCACACACCCTCTCAGGGCTGTGAAAGACAAGCTGTGTTCTTCCTGGCACTGACTGCCTCATCCATAATCCCAGCCCAGTGAGCTGCCTCACAGGCGCAGTTAAGGTGCAGCTGAATGCTATGAGAGATAATTTGTGAGCCAGGTGCAGTTTAAGCATTGGCAGCTAGCAAAAACATCTTTTTTATTTTTAAATGAGCAGATCTGAAGTTTGAGTGACTGAGAACCAATAAATAAGGATGTGGTTTTTTTACAGAGTATCTTTTCAGAGTAGAGCTGGAGTTGGATCTCTTAACCTCAGAAACTGGGATGGAGCCATACCATATATGTTTATGTGGCAGTACAGGAAAAAAAGTTATCATGTTTTAGTTAGCTAAAAGAAGTTTAGTCTGAAATGTTAACTTTCTGCTAAAACCAAGCTTCAGCTCCCTCCCCTTAGATTATAAAGCCATTTCACACCATAAATGTGAACTTTGAAAACACAGCTGCTTGCCCTGACTCCCTGGTCAGAGTAAAACCAAGCAAAAATAAATCCGGAGAAATTTAAATGTTATCTTTCTTCCTACTGAAAATTTCACTGGATAATCTACTAGAGTCCTAACTGACCTCCAGAGCCAGGGGCTTTTTGTGGCCATCCATTTGTCCCTCTCTCTGTGTTACTGGAGGCATCATTTTCACAATCATCTCTCTCCTTTGGCTTATGCGGATCACTGGTAATGCTGCTCTGGGAACTGCAGGTCTCTGACAACAGATCCATGAATGTCTTTTATCTGAACACAGATGTCTTCCTCTCCAGCTATTTACAGGATCCCAAGAAGTGTTAATCAATCAGGAAGCTTCAAATAATAAAGTATTTTCAGCTAAAACCAGCCTTGCCCTGAGGGGTAACTATTCTGACTTTGGGAGCATCAGTATTGGAGTGAGCAGAAATAACCCATTAGCACATTTAGATCATCTTTGTCATCCTCGAAACTCAGTGGTGTGAGATCCATTAAAAAGAATACTTTTTCAATTTTTTCCATGATCTAGTAACATAAAGATTATTAAAATAGAGATCTGATTCTTGTGGTAGCTTGTTACAATTCAACTGTTCTGGCCTATCAAGTTCATGGCTTTTCTGGAGGTCTTTCAAACTCCATAGGGTATGGAGTTTCATAATATCGAGTATTATATAGTAAACTTTATGTATTTAATCCATATTTCTATATGACATGTCTGTCTATATCACAGTTTTACAGATTTTGTGCAAAATTCCTTCTTGAGAGCTTATAGCGATAGGACAAGGGGTAATGGCTTCAAACTGGAAAAGGGTAGATTTTGATTAGAAATTAGGAAGATGTAATTCACTATGAGGGTGGTGAGTCACTGGAACAGGTTGCCCAGGGAGGTTGTAGATGCCTCAACACTGGATGAGTTCAAAACTAGGCTGGATGGGGCTTTGAACAACCTGATCTAGTGGAAGGTGTCCATGCCCATGGCGAGGGGGCTGGAACTGGATGATCTTCAAGGTCTCTTCCAGCTCAAAACATTTTATGATTCTATGATTCTTGCTTTTCTCTTCTTTGTGAACCTGCTATGCAAGAGTAATCCAGCTGATGAGAGGAGTTGAAGGCAAATTGTGTTATGGTTCCTCGTGTACAAATTCTTGCATTAGCTCAGCTTTGACAAGTGCTCTCCTGAAAGCTAAAGAGTGTAGGACTTAAAGACACAAATGTGTTTGTTGTTTGTACAGCAATGAGTGAGATATAACTGCTACAGAACAAAGTTTGTCTGGCATCTGTCCTGACACTGGCAATTTGAGCAATAATTTCCTCTCCAGATGCTGTGCAGTTTGAGAGAGTTTGGCTCGAGAGGTTAAAAAAATAATGGACTGGCAGTAAAAAGCTTATTAGAAATGTTATTTGGAAACTTACTTAAACTTGTGCAATCCTTTGTCTACAGTAATAGGAATTGCAGGAATAATGGTATTAGATACACAATATGTATCTTTAAATGATACACCTGAAAGAGAGAGCCCTGCTGGACTTTGAAAACTCCTTATTAGGTTATAATTTTTTCAGATTATTTCTTTTTATCTTGCTTGAGTCAGTGGATAACATGAGTTGAACAACCACAAACTTTCTGGGAAACTTTAATCTGGATCTAAATGGCAAGTTTTGGTTATATTCTACAGATCTGTGAATTTATTTGCCTATAAAGAAATCTGACAGAAAGAAATTTTTTATGATTCTCAGAGCAATAAACAGCATCCAGCTCCATTTCTTTCTTTCCCATTGAATTCAGTCACTATTTAAAAACTGGTTTCTTTAAATTAATCAATAAGAGGCAGACTTTTTCCCTGTGAAGATTAAACATTACTCAGCCCATGCATCCTGATATTTAGCCTAATGCTTGGCCCTAGATGCTCTGCCTTTCAGAGGTGACAGCAGGGGGATGAAGCATTCTTCAGCTCCTTGAGGGGTTGGAACCACTGAAAAGGTCAGACAAACAAAGTTAAAATAACCATGAGACTTGCTGGCCAGCCAGGGCTCTAGATCCAAGATCAGCGGTACTGCTGCTTGTTGAGTAATGCAATTAAATCAGCTCTCGGTCCTGCGCTGCTGAAACAAATCTTATAGCATTGTGTACTGCTGCCAGATGGATTGCTCAAGCTTGGAAAGCTCCCTCATGTGCACATACTTAATCATGATAGGCCCAATTAGTGGAAAAACATGGCACTAACAGAGGGATTTTCATCCACTTTCCTGTAGAAAACAATAGCAGGGAGCAGACTTCAACATACAGGCTGCAGGTAGTGAACCTGGGCTTTGTAGGTCACAAAGAGCCATTTATTTGTTAGGAACAGCAGTAAAGCAAAGCCTGGAGGAGCATGTGCTGGGAGGATTTGCTGGACCATGGGCCAGCAAGCACTGCAGGATGGTGCCAGGGATGCTCTGCCAACCTCCCCCGCCCCACAGTTGTGGCAGACCCCAGCCTCTCCCAGAGACAGGTGCTGGAGGTCTGGTGGTGGCTGCCGTGGTTGTTTCTCTGGTTTGTGCAGTTGCTTTGACCCTGAAAACTTACTAATTGGAGTAACAGTGAGAAAGTAGATGTCTGGGATTTGTCTTGATTAGATGGGATGGATAATTTCTCTGCTTCCTGCTTTGTGAGACATTAGTGGAAAGCTGGAAGGAAATGACAAGAGAGCAAAGATAGCATCCCAGCCATGTTTATGTCACCCACTGCACAGTTGCTTAATTCACCAGTCTCCCCATGGTCACCCTTGCAATTAAAACAATTCTGCTTCCTTTCCTTCTCATCAGGTACTCCTGGCTTTGTCACAAGCTTCATTATCACATGGAAGGAGAAAAGCAGCAACTGTTTAAGGCCATATATTAACATTAAGCTCCCCAAATTGTATATGAAAATGAAATGTGAGCCAGGAGAGATCATTCCTCTGCTACTGGCATCATTTGAAATTTGAGAAGTCCTATTGAGTAGCAACAACCGAGCTACTCAGTTTTTAATGGAAATACCCTTTCCTATTTAATAGGGCAATTAAACTGGGTTTGAGGTACCGCAGATAGCTCTTAGCCAAAAGAAAAGTGGTCTCACATTTGACCACTTTGGCTAAATCCATGCTGTTACCACTAGTGCAGACTGTGGAAAAAATGAGATACAAGAAGGAAAGCACAAGCTACACTTTCCAGTCTACCAGTAAGTCCCTCAAATGCATTAACATAGGAACAGTTGTGTTAGGTCAGACTACGGGTTTGTCCATCTCAGCATCTTTCCTTCATATGCATCCTAAACTATGCTTGTGGAAAGAGTATGAGACCTTTTCCTCTGTACACTCTCCAGATGTCTGTGGTTTAAGTGTGTCCTGATGTCAAGCCTGGATTCACACCATAATCTTTTTAGCAGCCATAAATGAAGCTGTATGCCACAATATCTCCTATTCCTTAATTCTTGAGGCCTCTGGAGCAGTTTGCTGCAAGGAATGCCACAATTTAACTACATCATAGTCATGAGCAATTATTTCCTCTTGCTGATTTAATATCAGTGGTTCACTGTGTTGTGAAGACCCTGAGCAAACTGTTCTTCACTCACATTTTCCCTGGCCACCATCGTTTGGCTGGCCTTCATCCCATCCTGCTTTAGTCTCTCTCTTCAGACCTCACAGCTATTTAGTCTCTCTTCATATGAAAGCTGTGCCACACTGAATATTATATGTATCACATACCATTCTAACGGTTTTCTGAGATAGCAGTGACCTTAATGACATCCAGTAGGTAAGACATAGATAAACGCATAAAATCCACAGCTATTAAGTTAGGAAGTTATTAAATGAAATATTACTAACTCAGGTAACTACATTGAAAGAATAGAGTCCCATCTGCTTCACTGGGAGCCACATTTGCTTTACAGGATGTCCGAAAGTTTCCTCTTGGACTCTCCCAATTGTGTCAAGGCACTCCTAGACTTGCACTTGAACAGAGTGAGGTTTGCCCAAAACATGGGCCACCCTAAGAGGTGTCACCCCAATGGCATGAGGCAGGCAGGGGTAGCCTGCTTGGTAGGACTAGCGCTACTGAGGAGGAAGAAGAGGGGAAGTTACCAGGGGTAGAAGCTTTGAGTGGTTAATTTCTCCACCAGCAGAGGCTGAAAGAGGATTAATATTGTGAAGGGAAAGTACTGAGGGTGGGAGTGATGATAATAGCAGAAAATAAAGTAGCTAGGGTCATTGGAGGCCCTAGAAGAACTAGATGAGAACAGCATCCAGGGAAGTGCTGTGTTTGTGCATAAGGAGGGCTGAATATGCATATTTTGGGTAGGAAAATTCTGTCTTTTTGTCCTCAAGACAGACAACTGAGGTAAAGGATACATAGAATAAATAAGTAAATACACAAAACCATCCTTAGGTTTTATATCAAGCTATACACTCAGCTTCATTATAGCACCAGGGCCAGTAAGCATTTTGATGAATCAAGATGTGCAGAATTAAGTGCTTTAGTTAAGAGCAGCCCATGGAATTATATTGCAGAATTTCACTATGTTGTTGCAAAAAAAGTAACAAAACTTAAAGAAATAACATGTAAGCTTGGATCTAGTCTCTGAATAAGATTATTCAGAGAAAAAAGTTTACAGCCTTCTCATTCTCCCTCTCCCTCTGCAAAAGGCTTTAACTTGTACAAGCCATAGCTGGCTATCCAGGCTAATTGCTCTCCTATCCATACCACAGATGGATAATTTGCTGTTAAGCTCAGATTTCTAGATCCAAGTACAGGGAAGTGTTCAAGCAGACATGGGGCTTCCCTCAGTTTTGCATCTGCACGTCCAACCTGGTGACTGATGGGGCTCTGGCTGAGCCATGAACACCTGTGGGCAGGGCGAGAGCTGCCAGCAGTGGCACAGTCCTCGCCTGGTGTGCTGCTAGCTCTCTCCTTCCTCAGGCCAACACCAAACCCAGCAACATCCCCTCAGCATAACTTCATCTTTTATTACTCTTCATCTGTTTGCTCTTCTCTGTCTCAAATCAGTCAAGGGGGAGCATGCTACTGAGAGAGAGCTCAGCAAGCTGCCCTCAACAAGAAGATCCTCCAACTGACCCCAACAGGAACTCTCTTCAAACTGATCTACTCCTTGTTGCTGCTTCTCTCTTCTGTTGCTTCTCTCCAACTGGCTCAGTTCCTGGTTAATATATCTCTAGCCTTGTCTACCACCCCAATCACAATCACCTGGGGGAAGCTGGGGCCTCACACAGGTAGGCCAGGTTCTGCCTCTGCGGCCTTGGGGAAAAAAACCATGTTGCTGGGTTGTGACTCAGCCATAGGTCAATCCCAACTCAGGGCCCACAGCCCAGGCCCCAGCACTTCACCTGGACACTGGGCTGGAAAGGGGTTATGGTGGCACCCAGCTGGCACAGGCAGGGGGACTGTGGGGGTACACGGCTGACTAACGTAGTATTGATTCTTGTGGGAGCCACAAGAAGCAAATAACAGGGTATGGCACAGAGCTACGTGAAATGTTATTGAATGACAGTGAATCACAGAGCTTTTTTCTTTTGATGCCACTCAGAAAATTTATTGGATAAAAGAAATATACTATTATTTCTCGAGTTTCTGTCTCTTGCACAGCATCTCTCAGAGCTCTGCTTGGAAACTTCCCCAGCTCCCCATGCTGCTTGACCTTTTCTCTTTGTTTTCAAGAAATATAGTCTCATCAAAATGGAAAAATATCCAAACTGCTGCACAGAAAATTGAACCAATAGACCGATCTCCTGACTTGGACCCTGGAGGATAACTGTACCAAGAGCAAAGTGGTTTTTTTTGCCCCCTTCTCAATCATACATTGCTTAGCACTGAGATTTACCTCTGTCTTAAGGGCCGCTACAAAGTGGAATGTGATCAAAGATGGTGGAGTAGATTTTCTTCAATGAAATACAGCATGCCTTGTAAGAAAGGCAGAAAATAAAACCAATGATGTGTTTTGTTTTCAAGGACAGGAAATCAGCAGAAATGTACTTTCTCCTGAAAAAGAAACCCCCAAATTAATGTGATAACCACTATTCTAATAAGTATAAGTGACCAGTCCTGGGACCGGACTCCTATGCTGCAGACTGATCTGTTTTCTCCTCTAAGAAAAATAGTTCAACCATTTAAGAAAAAAAAAATAGAGAAAATTATATAACATCAACAACAATAACCCCTCAACTGTACTTATTTCTTTTTTTGTCATTGAGCACTTGCTGCCTCATTGCTTTATGATCACAGCTATTGGCAAAGTCTGGGTCTCATCACTTCTGTGATTTTTGTTTACTTGCTAAAATGTAACAGTTAAATGATGAGAAGATTTTTTTTTTATTTTGCACTGAAAATGGTCCAGCTTAAAGCAAATCTTAATGCTGGCTGCAGCCTCTGTGCACCATGTGAATCTGTTCAGCGGATTTGCTGTAATGCTGCAGGATCTGAACGGGACATTCCCTGAAGTGCCTTTCTCCTGCTGCACAAGCTAAGCCCCAACAGCAATGAGTGAATAAGTTGTCTTGAGTGAAGTGCTCATGGCTTTGGTATTCAGCAGAGAGATATAGGCTGGAACAAGCACCTCAATAGATGATCTAATGACAAAGTAAGAAAGGAGTGGTGATGAAGAGAAAAGAGGGAGTGAAAATATGGGACTGGCACAGGACAGATGTCAAGAAAGATGGGGAGAAGTCAGGGGTGCAGGTGGGCAGAAGGACTCAGAAGAGCTGTGGTGGCTGGAGCACATTCTTCCTGAAACACAGCCAACCCTTCAATACCCTTCATCTGTCTTTTTTAGCAAAGTATGTATTTTTTCCATATTTTCTATGTTACAGGCATGTAACACAGATAAAGCACAAACCTGTTCTTTCTGTCAATGTGTAGACCTGCTTCATTTGGTATCTGCCCCACAATTCCTCAGTAATGCTGTCCACAGTCCTATAGATTTATTTATTTTTCCTTCTTTTAAATCTGCCACTGGACAGTCTCGTAATGCAGAGTGAGGTTCTGTAGCAATTGAGAGGAGCATCCTGTAGGAAACATGTTCCGCTCATCAAAGGCAGTTGTAGAGCACTGGGTAAGGTGAGCTGAGACTGTACCAGCCATTTTGATTCTTCTACTTCCTATCTGATAAGAATATTTGAATTTATAGTCTTTTTTCTTTTTAATAATTGGAAGGCAGCAAGATATTACTGTGTATGAATAGGCTTAAATACAGAAATTCATTACACAGTCAAAATGAGATGGACAGAGCTTTAGATATTTTGCTTTACTATGCCTTTGATATAAATTCTGCTAGTAGTCATTTTATCTCTCATTTAGTAAAACTATTTTGCTATCCAGTAGCCATTCTTACAACTGTTAGAACACAAAGGTCACACAAATACAGAAGTTCAGGACTAGGAAAGCTTTTATCCTTAGCAACAATTTTTTTCTGTCTGCTTATCTGATAATTCCAGCTCTGAATGGACCGTATATGCTCATTTTGAAGAAACATTTAAAAAAATTTTTTGAAGTGCCACACTCTGAAAGAAATATTTATGTGGTCTAACTTTGAAGATAATGAAGACCAGAAATTGTTTACCGTAACAGAGAAACAATTTTGTAGCTATCACAGACTTGGATTAATTGAATAGAAGCAGGGAAAGTTAAAGCCAAAAATGCACAGGCAATGTAGTTCCCTTACTGTGCAACATCTGTTTATTGGATTTTATTTCTTTAATCTCCAGTAGATGGCAATCCAGCACTTGGCCAACAAAACGATCATGTGAAAAGACTTCTCTGTATAAAAGTCCATGGGGGCTTTAGTTATATATTCTAAGTGCAACTTTGAACTGCAAATGTCATCGAAGTGAATCATTTGATGGGTGTTTTATTATATTGCTGGCCAGCATGAGACAACACCATAACAAATAAGGCTCAAAAAATGTGTGTGGAAATAGCAGTGCCTTTCAACAAAAGGGAAGATTTTAATGTCTTTAAAGGCTGCTGGTTGTTTTAGTGATGACAGTCACTTACACTGATGTTTTTAGAAGACTTGGGAGGTAAAAAAGTGATTTTTTGTGTCTACTCGTTTGGAATTTTGCTTGCTCTTGGAGACATGTAAATCCATTTCTTGTATTTAAGAAAAAAATTGCACAGAACTCCCCAAATCCTCTCCCTTCTGTTTGACCTTCCCTCCAGACTGTGGCTGTGTGCCATACGAGTGTCTGTGCATCTTCTGCTTGTTTACATAGCTCCAGGGCAATTTCTGGGATTGTCACTGTAAAAGCAAACCCACAGAATATGTCAGATTTGGTATGGCCCCTGCCTCAGCTGATAGCCTAGCTATTCACCTATCCCACCTGCCAAGGTCACTACAACCTTCAACAGAGTTTGTGGTGTTATTTCCCTCTAGAGTAGGGAGCTGGGGAGGTATGAATTTAGGGTACCAAAAAGGGAGGTCAGGTGGTTTGGCACCAGCTGTGTGGTTTTTTTGTGACACAGTGATGGCTGGAGTGCTCCTCATCATCCCACAGCTGTGTCCTGGCTCAGGGCCATCCAGACAAGGAAAACCATAGCCCAGCTAGGCTACCTGAAGAGAAGTAGGATACATCCTTCTGTGAAAAAGGGCAGCAAGTCAGCAAAGGGATAGCAGTGAATCAATAGAGACACAAGTATGTTTTGCTAATACTACATAGCCTTTCTCATCTCTAAGTCCTCATAGGTTTTCTTCATCATTTCATTCATTCGTTGCTTTGAAGCTTTGTGATTTCTAAAAGTACAAACTGATAGAAGTAAAAATCACCTCATCAAATATTTGACCCTTCTATAACAGAGATGAGAGCCACAGAACAGTTTACATTTTCAGAGCCTTGTACCAACATGAGTCACTGTTCGTATTCTACTTTGGATCGAAGAGGAGCTGAAAGCAAACTTCAGGTTTGCATGGGATGCAGGTAATGGGCACCATGTGGCAGAGTTTCTATGCAGATGTGGTTCAGAGATACATTGTTTTTTGGGCTAATTGACTCATTAGCAACAAGTGTGGGGTTGCTGATTTGATGTGCTTTCATCATTTGGATTTTGTTTGTTTGGTTTTTAAAAAACACTTGGGTTTTAGAGGTAGTTAAGACAATGATGATGATAAACCTTGTAGCTGCTATTTTCTTTATAAGTCAAGCCAGTGAGAAGAAACTACATGGATGGGAAAACAAACAATCTATTTTATGTTCCCGCTGTTACATGGAGAAAGGATGAATCAGACGCTGTTGTGATCCAGAGTTAGTGATGGCCTGGTCAGAACAATGTAGAAACACAGAACAGCGGTCTACAGTGAAAGCCTGTTGTCTTGCCTTGTCATAAGCCACAAGATGCCTGTTCTGTAGGATAACAGCACTTAGTTCACACAAGTGCTTAGAAACAAATGAGAACTTTCTTCTTTCCCTTCAATTCTCTATATCTTTACAGATAGCTCTTCTTTGAAAAACATCTTAAACTAACTCACTCACTCATTAAATGCATGGCACAGTCTTGCCTAATGCATACCAAATACAAATCTGAGAATGCAAGATATCTGTGTTCCTAGAAGGTAGAAAAGCTGCTTCTATTTTTATGATATTCATCAGCTTTCCACTAGTTTCTTCATCCAGCCCTTCCTTCTTCCCCTCCTTTCTCTCCCAGTAATCCTCACTAGCACCACAGCTGCTCCAAGAGCTGTCTGATCCATTTCCCTTCCTCCTGTGCCCCTAAGGTAGCCAGAGCAGGAATACTCTGGAGTTGTTTTTTTTGCATGGGCTGCTCGGAGGGGCTGCCGAACTTGGGCAGCTCAGGCACACCTTGAGAGGGCATGAAGGAAGAACACACAGCCCATAAATGTTATTAGCACAGCACACACAGGACTGAACAGAGATAAGGAATGCTATTGGGGATGATACTGGAAATAACAGAAAACAAATAACAGAAATCAAATGTTTCCTACTCTGGCAACGTGCAAACTTTGCACAAACCTCAGGGTGCAACCTGGCAGATCTTTGCACTTTGCTCTAAATAGGATTTATCTAGATTTACTTCACTTATATCAAGAAGATGGTGTCTGCAGGATCTCACTGCTACCCACTGTACCTTTCCTGCTCTCCTGGGCCTCTCATTGCTTGTGCCTCAGGACCCAACACTCCTGGTAAAAGCCGCATTACTCAGAATTAAAGAGTGCATCTGGCCTGGATGCTTCTCTCACTTACGCAACTGAATTTCTCTTCTCCAAATAGCATCTTGACTTCACAGAACTTTACACAGGTGCTCAGCAAAGTAGATATACCTGGAAAAATAAGCAGAAGTAGTTAGCAGCTTGGAGGGCCTCTGGCTGGAGGCTTGTTTTCTCACCTCTGTTTCCCATTTGAATGTGGGATTTTTTTGAGGTCCTCATGAGGTACTCACCAAATCAGCATCATGTTAGCTGCATTTTCCCTGTGACACTTTACACCTCTGGTGCTGCTTGCAAGAGGGATCACAGAGCCACTTTTGGTCTTGCACACACCTAAGTGAGCACTGAATGATGAACTGGAGACGAACTTGGCAAAACCTTGGCCTTGGTCTTCTCACAGGCCAAACAACTAACACAACAGTAGGATGCAGGAGGATGTAACTTACAAAGATGCAAGTAGTGAGGCTGAATCTTAGCATACTATTTATGCAGACAAGCATAGACATATATGTTTTATGTGCTCCTGTTCATGAAACATCCATGGTTGGGAAGCTTTGCCTGCAAGGTTAAACACTGTTTTGCAAACACTGGTCTGCTCCAGGGGAGGCATATCTACACACTGACAGGTGGGAGCTTGGGCCATTGCTTTTAATGTTATGAATCCTCATAAACTTGGGTAGAAGTATTCCATATTCCTGAAGAAAGAAACAACTGACCAGACTGCTAACATACATGCAGAAGAATGAAATGTTGATCCCCTTCCAGAGGCTTTGCTATGTGCTGAAAGACAAATTTTTGACTCACACTTGCATGTATAATAGAAAGCAGCCTGAAATCCTCATCTGCTTTGTCATCAGACTGCAGAGGAGAAAACTGAGAAGGCAGCAATTGGTCCCAAGGCGTGTTCTAAATCCAGCCCTTGGGGGATAAAAAAAGTCTCTCTCAAAGGGGAAGAGGCTTAATAAACTGAGATAGCCTCTCATCTCTCATCTCATTTCATTAGATGACTTTATCAAGCACATAAGCACTTATTTGTGTAATTGAATTAATCTAAGTCATTCTTCTGCTCTTCAGAAACTGCACTGCTCCAAATCCAAAGCACCTTCTGTGATGCTCATAAGCAAGTGCAGCCTGTCCTGCTCTGTAACAGGAGCAGACAAGAAGGGATGAGTGGGCTTCGTGGTAGGAGACAGGACAGGAGCAGTCCTTCTTGTCACTATCAGCAAGTACTGTCTTCCTCACGCAGCAGCTCCTGTGGATGGCAGGTAACTCAGTGCTGCTAAAAGAAAACAAAACAGTGTGTAGTGTTTGCCTATAGTTTTGGTGAGCTCAGCACCATCACTAATCTTGCTTTCAGATAGCCACTATAACCTATAAAATTGCTCACATCTCAGGGTGTAGTGGGTGGTCCACAATATTGCCAATTCTTTTCTTTTTTTGGCTTTGTAGAATTGCCAAGACCTGAACAGACCTGGGAAGTTGAAACTAACCTCAGTCTCAATGCCAAGCTAGTTCCAGTGGGGACCCTGGTGTACGGACATAGGGTGAAGGACAGGTTATTGTAACACTGCTAGTACTGTACAGGAATGGCTCACAGTGTGGTTGCATTTTGGTTTTAATCAATGTTGAACTTGCAAGAGAGGCAATTTGGTTTCACCCTTTAAGGCAGAAAACTGGTGGTGGAATTCTGTTTGGCTAACTGCAAATGAGCCACTTAAATCAGACCTTTAAAAGTGAATGCTAGTATTGGGTAATATAATTAGTAAAACATAAAAAAAAATTACAACATCCACTTTTAGTACCTGGTGAGTATATATTCAGTATCATATGAACAAGTGGAATCAAAGAGCAAAAGAAATGGTAGTAGACTGATAGTCTATTTCTCAAGTGCGTCCCCTTAAGGCAGAATTTATGGACCTAAATACCCGTCTTTTTTTTGTAAACTTGCACAGCTCTCTATGCATTTTGTGGCTAAATGGAGTAATACAACTTGTGGAACTTTCAGAATAGCATCTGCCAATACAATGAATGCAGAATTTGTCAGAGACACAAAGCACTCTGCCTACCTGGGATGGGAATCCGCCTTGGAAGAACCAAGTCTAAGAACCTCCAAGCTGATGCAGGACTCGTCTCAGAGATGGTGAATTTAAAAGACTGGATTCAATAAACAACAAAGCTGTTTGAAGTACAAAATTGTAATCCCAACTCACCTTTCTCTCCTACTCAAACCTGTCTGGTCTTGGAAGCAACTAATCCCACTAGGCGTCTTTCCATTTGACCTTAGGCACCTAGAGTTTTTACGAACTCCAACCACAGCGGCCTAAGCAACAAGGTTCCCTTGAAATAAGACCTATGGCTTTGTTCCAATCTGACTGTTTCTGGAAGCATTCTAATTCCATACACGTCTTGAAAAGTTTTTTAAGAGTTCTGGGGGGTGTTTTTTTAGGTTTCTTTTTTTTGTGTGTGTAGAATATAATATGTTCATTTATGTGTGTAAAAATTCTTCTGCTGTATGGAGTCATGCCCAAACCCATCGGAAATGATAGAACCTCAGCAACATGAGAGCTTTGAGGTCAGGGCTTGAGTATTGCCAGTACACTTACATCTGTAAGCACAGTCATACAGGCATAAGTTCAGCATAAATTAATTGTGTTGTAGAAATGAAGGAAAAAAATAATTATGTCCACTCATGCAATGAAAGACTGCAGTTCCTGCAAAAGGGCAAGCTTAAGAGCTAATAGGACTTTTCCTGAATGTTAAATGATTAACCTTTAGTAGTCTCATGGAGTAGCTCTGGTGGTATACGTAACATTGCAAGTCATAGCTTTTAAGTCTCCTTGGGCTTACTTGTGAGCCTTCTGCTCAGGCATAAAGTTTCTAAGTATTAGCAGCAAGAATTTTAGCACATTTCTCCCATGTCTTTTTGCCTGGTGTAAACACTTCGTTGCGGAGAGGGCATTTTTAGAATAAGGATTAGTACGTATGTGTTGGGGAGTGTTGGCGTTTGGTTCTGGCAGTGGCTGCGGTGGTGAGCACACATTTGGATCAAACACCAGCAAATGCTGAGAGCAATGGACAGGGGCTTTGTGTTTCAGCTGCTCCCAAAGCAATCCTGGACCACGACAGCCTTGGAAGGGAAGCAATACTCCTTCCAGCTGCAGAAATGGCAAGCGCTCTGGCTTTTCATGTTGTGCAGTGTTTGTTTTGGTTTTGTTTCTGTTTTGTTACTTGAGAGACTCTTGGAAACGGGGCTGTGCAGGAGCCAGCTGCAGCCCCAGAGGTGGCTGGTCGCTCGTTCACCTCCCGCCAGACAAGCAGTGCCCTCTGGTGCGCACGCACCGCACCCGCCTGGTCCCCAGCTGGACCGACCCAGAGATAGGAAAAGAGAGAGGAGAAAAACTGAAAGCTCACATCTGACACACCACTTCATTCCCATGAACTGTTTGCCACGTTGTACAGTTCTGATGGGAGTGTTGCCTGAGGGGAACCGAGGATTCAGCTGTCTGGATCCAACACAAATGATACATTTTTGTTTGTTTTCTCTTTATGTCATTTCCAGAGTTAAGCTTCTGGTGAACGACAGCTAATGCAGGCACAGTCCACCCTTGTTACATTGGGCTAAATCCACAAAGGATTAACTTCTAGCTGTGGTGCACTGTTGCCATGTGGACTTGCCAGCACTGTTAGGTAGCTAAGCATACCCATTAATTACACAGCAGATTTCACTAGACCCAACAAATGCAACACACTAATCAAGAAATCACTCAAGTGAGCAAGAAGGAAGTGCCAAGAGTTGTGTCCTAAAGCTCCTTTGCCTTAAAACCTGGGCAATGGCATCTTATTACAAACTGCAGAGGTTACCTGACTGCTCAGGAGTCAGAGTCACCCTCCTTTCCAGAATGAGGCACCTCACTCAGCCCAATAAAGCAGAGATGCATTTGAAATTAGAATCTGCTCCGGCAGGGGGATTGGACTAGATGATCTTTTGAGGTCCCTTCCAATCCCTGACATTCTGTGATTCTGTGAAAACCAGGTTTGAAATCCCTTCTTGCAGGCAAAAGCTGTAACTACAACTCCAGATCAACATACTCTTCCTCTGGCTCCACCAAATTTTAATTATTCCATTGAAAAGTGGTAAAGCTCCCAAAAGAAGACCTGGAAGACCTCTTATGCACATCGCCCTGATCCTAGCAGGTGAACATTCATGGGATACAAGGGACAAAGTTTGGATAGTAATGATCCACATCCCACACAATCACATTTTGAGGCTGCTTCTAGTCCTGGGTTATCAGAGCTTTTAATTGTCTTTTTTAAACCTTTTTCTCCTGTTGCAGATACATGTTGGGAGTGCTTGCAAGGTGAGGAACTACAGGCTTGGTAAGCTGGAGGGAAAGGGCCTGGGATACACGCAAAGAAATTAAATAGCTGGACACTGCTACTGGACCAGTAAATAAATGATCCGTTAGCCAAATTAAAAAAAAAAAACACAAAACCCCAACAAAAACAACAAAAAAGAGAGAGACCAAGGAAATTTATTTACTTTTTTTATCTATGAACAGTATGACATATAATTATAGACAAGTTTTGATACACAGGAAAACCCTTTTGTCGACCATTTTTTTTGCTAAATGAAACAGCACAATAATCTTTACACATTCATATTTTGTTTTTTTTTTTTTCTTTACAATACACAGTTTTCTTGGGTTGAAGCAAACTGCAGGACATATTGAGTACTGGTATATTACAGCTACTTACATCATTTAAGAACAGCAAATGGAGAAAAATAAGTTATTTAAATATTGATTTCATATACAGAAAGTGCAACTTTGTTAGTTGTTACGTAACTTGCTTGACAGTTTTGATTCCCCAGAAGGTATCAATTAAAGATAGAAGTATCTTGAACCGAAAGTATTATTTATTCTAAAAATAATACAGTACAACTGCACAGCTGTGACTTGGTGAATCGACCACTATTGCTGCTCTTAGAGATGATGACCTATTGGAATAATGCAATGTTTGATGCTTCTGATCAGGCTTCCAGCTTGCATTCAAACCAGACTCCTAAGAGAGCACAGGGAACTGTGGGGGTCACCGCCCCCTGGGTAGGGACAGAGGGCTATCGATCCACACCCACGATTGTGATGGCATTTGGCAATTACTTTGGGCTTGCTGCTTCTACTGTTAAATAGCTGTTTGAGTTACAATGGTACAACAGATAGATACTTAACGTCATTAGCCAGAGCAGATTAGGATTCCAGCAGCAGGTTTCTTCTGTGCTTCCCAAGAGTTAATGAGAGAACTTTTACTTAGAGCACTGAATGGTTGTAGGAAAACGTTCAGAGGTTATGGCTCTCATACCGCACAGCCTCACCTACTTGGGGAACGCCACAGGTCACTGAAACCACTGCAGGGAAGCTCAAACACTGAGAAGCTTAAGGCTTTCTTAGATTAAAATAGAAACTAAAAGTGTAATTCAAGTAAGACTACAGAGCACAGTCTTAAAAGTAATAACAAAGCAACTATTAAAACTCACAAATCTCAAACTGCTCACTCTAGTCCTGATGGCTGTGATTTGGTTTCCCTGGGCTACATAATCATTTAAACATTATGGATCTACAAAGAGTGTTTGGCATATAGGTTCAGCTTATTCCCATAATTCTCCTTATGTAATTAAGAGAGGGGAAAGTAATTAATACAGGATAGCTTTATTATGCCATAATAAAGCTAAACTGCGTACTCCTCCTCTGGGTCCACCAATTTTTAATTATTCCATTGCAAAGTGGAAAAGGTCCCAAGAGGAGACCTGGGAGACCTCTCTCACACATCTCCCTGACCCCAGCAGGTGGACATTCATGGGATACAAGAGACAAAGTTTGGACAGTAATGATTTTGACAGTATTAATTGTCTTTTCTGCAACACGAGGAAATTTGTTCCTTTTTTACTGCATATAACCAGCTTGGACTTTTCCCTTGCTCCAGTATCGCTGCTGTCTGCTTATTTCTACCAATTCTGGCCCTTGCCAGCAATCCCAGGAAGTCTCAATACTCTTTCCATCTCCTGCTTACTGATAGTCGCCATGGAAGCCTCAGAGAGGAACACTAGACAAATCATCATTATTAAAAAGACACTTAATTTGCTTTACAATTTTATTCCTTTTTGTAGGTTTTCACTGCCTGTGCAAAACACCTGTGTTATAAGTTTCCTGATGCTATCATATTAAAACATGCTGATTATCCACATACCAAGGAGAACATTACAGAAACGGATCTGGAGGAGCTTTGCTTGAGAACAATTTCAAGTTACATCAATGAATTTGTTGCCTTCACATGACAGTGTGCAGTAGACAAGTGGTGAAATACGAAACCAGGGTAGTAAACCTTAACACATATCAATTCTACCAGGAGCCAAATTAATTACCATCTGTAACAAAATGCATAGGTCATCTGATTTAAAACATGACCATGAAAGGACCATATATAGTAAGGAATCATGGAGTAACCACAATTTTTCATTGATCAATCTAAGAGCATTTTATGAGGAAAAGTGTTCTTAGTGCCACATGAGGCTGGGATAACTGAGGCATCAAATAGTGCAGTGCCTCGTCTGGTTTTATACAGTAAGCTGATGTCAGAACCGATACTGGAAACAGCCACACACCCTGGCCTCTGCCCAATTTCTCCACCATCTCCCCTTACCTGCCAGAGTAAGCTTGCTCTGTCTTCAAGGAGTGTTTGTGCTACAAGAAGTTGAAGGACATGCCTTATATAGACTCCAAAGAAAATCTAGTTATGTGCTATTCATGATAATCTGCACCTGGTATATAAAATGTGTACCCATATAGAAAAATAAAATCTGTCATTAGCCACATATGCAAATGGAACATTTAACATGGATTTAGACAGAAAAATACCATTATATTATGGAAAAATGGTTCACCACATATGCCAGAACAATGCTCTTGTCCAGTGAGAGATAACATTAACACAGTCATGAAGGATATCAACTGTTGTAAAATCATAGTGTAATTCCTAAGACTATATAGGCATTTTTTTGTGCATGCAACGGAATTACTGGATCTGATGATTTCTATGGGACACAATTTGCTTTTTCTATGCCTTTTATCTCCAACAAGTGAATTTTCATTTGCAGAAACCCACTGTTTGGAATCAATATGGTCAGGATACCAAGTCAGAGCTGCAGCATAATGATTGACAAAATAACACAGTACACAGAATATGATTAAAATGAAAAGCAGTTACATATATACAAGGCAGTATATCTTGGAACAGTTTAGTAACAACAGTAAATGCAGACCATAGTGAACAAGAAGTTAGCCTGACAACCGAAACCTGCCATAACCCTGCATTTATAAAAGCATCTCTACCACGCAGAAGGTGTTATGATGAGGCATTTTATAGAAGCTACTTCAGCTGCAAACCACCCTAAGTGCAGCTTAAGGGTGACAGGTTGAAACAAGGCTTGGGAAACATGAATACAGGTTAAGTGAGCACTAGGTAACTGCTTAAAAGCGTATTTTAAGGCAAATAAAATGCTGATTGCTAGAAATCAGTTATAAAAATGACCTCAGCTCTGTACAAACAAAAAGAAGCTTTCTGACTCTCCATGGGTTAGTTGCATTGGAGTGACAGAGGTGGACCATACTGAAAACTAATTCCAGTCCATTTACTTTGGCCTAGCTAAAGGCTTTGTGGCATATTGGGACCTATACCAAGCAACAGCAAAGATGACCAGGGGGTTGTGTTTAGCTCTAGACTGCTGAAATAAACAGAAGGCATTTGTCTTACAGCTTCTACTGGAATTTGCACCTTGGCTTGTACCTGGTCTTTAGGACTGACTTCAGGTATCTGGAACCTAGATGTACAGAAGACACCCAACTTAAGGAGCTCTTTGTAGAAACGGGGCCTACTACTAGTATTACTTTCACAAACTTGAGGAAAACTTGCAAGGGTCCCTTAAGTTTGTGAAACTGTCTGATTCCCAGGCCAACCCTGTGCACTTTATGAAAAAAGAATACTTTACAGGGGAGTGAGGGGGGAGGGAAGTACCACATCTATGTTACCTGGTGGTTGCTTCTCTTCTCCTTCAGTTGCCAAAGACAGCAATAGAAACATTTCATATCCTTTGAAGAAGATATCTGCCTGTCCTTGGGAGCCACTTCCTTGATCCCTGTAGTTATATGAAGTAATTAGCACAATATTGGTGCAGGAAGGAGCAGTGGATTCTTGACGAGGCAATGCCACACTACGGAGCACATTAAATTGCCTCTGGATTGAGAGGTTTGAAGAGTCTTGCTGCTGCCAGGAGCTTGCTTATGTGCCTTTCCTCTGTGATGCCAGCTTCTTGAAGGAAAGTTTGTGACAGAGAAGGCACTTTGCTCAGTGTGTTGAATCCTGCCTCTGTGAGCAGGTTAGAATACATAGGTAGACCAATGGAAATCAGCCAGTCAGATACAGAGGTGATAAGTCCTGGGGATACAGGTTTTCGGCAAATTTCAGTGAGCCCTCCACTTGGAATCTGGACAGTAAAAAAAAAATAAAGAAAAGAATGCTTAATGTTAAACAAAACTGCTTGTTTTACAGCAAGTTGTCTTTTGTTTTCTTTTTCTTCCAAACTGGTAGGATTTCATAGCAGATGTTTCAGCTTTTCTCATGTAACATTTGTCTGTATGAATGTGGTGTGGGTTGAAAGGCTAAAGTCACTTGGCACTAGAGCAACAGCAACAATTTTGGCAATGCAGATGCAGTGGGCAGTATCCAGCCGCTTGAGTGATTGTCATGTGCCATTCTGAATTAGCCTGAGATCAGTAAAAAACACCCAGTGATAAGACTTTCCAGTGTGATACACTTAATTTCTCAGTAAGGCAAGAGAATACAAATTTTTCCTATCACCTTCTCAGACAGACCAAGGTCTCTTATAAAAAGCCATGAAAGCTTTTGACTCTTTCCCCCTTCTGCTTTTGCTAAGGAGGAGTGGACAATAGTATCGTTTAAGCAATAAAAAAGGAGTGTAAAACCCTTCAGATTTCAATACAGAAGTGTTTAATACATGCCAACCTTCGTGAGCAACTCTCTGTTACCACTGCTGGCAGTCTGCTTAAGACTTTCAAGATTATTATTTATGCAAGAGAGAGGGCTACCTGCTCTCCTTTCAACTACTGACTGATCTCCTTTGGGATGGGGAGATACCTCCTATCCCTTTAGTACAACTATCTACGAGGTACTTGCTGGGTGAACACAGGTAGCACTTTTGTACCAGTCCTTTTTAAAAGTCTGCTCATAAATAAGAAAATTTGGTTTATGGAAATACTCACTGCCATGCGATGCTGCTTCCTCAGGTGCTTCACCCGGATTTGGTCCATGTTTGTGGCAACATCCTTTTCAGGCTGGTCTAAGTCTTCAGAATACCTCTGTACCAAAGCTTCAGGAATGCCACAGCGACCATGCTGAATGTTCCCAGACGGACACAAAGGAGAGAGGAGAGAGATGAAAGAAGTGTATCAATACAGACCAATCAGTGCAAACATAGAGAAGTGCAGGATGGGAGCAAGAAGGAGCTTTCTTCAAAATTCTATGAAAACCAAAAAAGCAATCCCTAAAGGACTGGACCTTATAACTCCTTCCTTCCCCAAAAGATGTCCTAATCACTATGTCATCAATTCCAACTTTCTTGAAAGCATAAAATCTAATTATGACTTCCTTTTTCAACTCCACTTCCCCACACTGGCAGAGAAAGAGACATTTCCATGCCCAGTGCCACCAAAGTACTAATGGTCTGAAAAAAAATGAAGGTTCAGAATAAGTCTGGGATTTCTCAGTCCCTCCACAATGCAAGAGTTACACTAGGCATAAGGCCTGAGAGCAAAGACAGAGTTGTAGAATGTCTAACCTCCCAATGATTGATGTTTTAGCTAGGCTGGTTACTCACAAAAATACAACAGATATCATAAATGAAAAACTATCTCTTGGAATGCTAGTAGCATAATGTTAAAGCAATTTTCTCCGCTTGCCTTGTCAGAGTATGGTTCTTCAGTAAGATCAATGTCTTCAGACTGCAACTTGTTTTCTATTACCATCTCCAGATCCATTCCCCTGCTACAAGAGACCTTCCTCACTGAAGCAGGACCTAGCTTTACCACATGCTGCTGAACACTAGCAGTCTCTGGGAGCTCCGAGAGCCAGGGTGGCAGTGGGCTAGGAGGGGCACTGGCCTCCTGTTCAGAAGATGCCCTACGGACAGGTACTCCATGACAATCCATAGGAGTTGATGAGCTGGTCTTTTTTACTGGCAAACACGGTGCTTCTAGACTTGAGTGGTTCCCACTTGTGGTCACGGAAGGATGATATAATCCATTAGAGAGGCGTTCTCGGCATTTTTTGGCAGGGACAGGTGGCGGCTGAGAAGGATTTTTTGGTTGCATTCTTGCCTCATTTGTGCCTTTTTGCTCAGCTTCTAGACCTCCCTTGAGGACTGGAGCGTAATCAGCCCGTGCAAGGTCATGAAAGCCTTTACTTTTTATTTCCAGAGGCGTCCTTGTTGCAAGATGTGTCACTAAGGCAGGCTGAGTTTCACAGTTTTTCAGGGGCAACAGAGCAGGCTTTCCACCTGCAGTCTCCTTTACAGAGCAGTCCAATTCCTTAGCTCTTCCCTTCTGAGAACCAGCAGCTCCTTTACCCTGCTTAGCCACCAAGTCATCTACCATACAGCTGCCTCCATGAGACTGAGGTGGCAGGGCAGAGCCGGTTGCCTTTTTTGCTATATCCAGTGAATCCTGAGGAAAAGAAACTATTTCCTTGCTAGTGTCCTGTAGGTTAGTATTGGACTCTCCCTGGAGATCATCCAGTGAGTGAGATCTTGGCCATGTATCTACATCCTGAGGGCCACCCAGAGCTTCATAGCTCCGACAGATGGCAACCGGTAAACTTCTACGGTTCTTCTTCAGACCTGTCACAGCTGGAGGTTTGGCAGAGCTCTTCAGTGCACGATGTGCACAACTCAACCGGCTTTCTTTTTCTCCTTGCTGTAGAGGTCCTGTTGACTTGGTCAGTGGAAGTGTAGGATAATTTGATAGCTGGTTTCTGCTGAAGTCCTTAAAGCTATGCTCACTTGTTGATTTTGAGGGCAGAAGACAGGTCCTTCGGGTTTTCCCTAGAAGCAAATAAATAACAATCCACCATTAAAAAAAAATAAAAAAAACCTGTAGTGTAAAAAACGGATCACTTCTAAATGCCTTTGAAATAAAATTATTTACTCTCTGTTTGTCAACTCTAAATGAACTCAGTGCCATTTTAAGCATATGAATTTGCGAGCTTCAGCTTTATTAATGAAGAATTGGTAAATGTGACCACATAAGAAAAATGTATTTTAAACACCTAATAACCTTTCTACTCCTCAATTTGCAGAAATCTGAGGTTTAGCTCATGTAGACCTTTTCCAGTGTAGAAATATCCTACAGTTAGAACTGATATACCCATTATATGAACTAATATACCCATTATATGAACTGTTTTGACTCCACACAGAAATAACTCAAAATATCTACCATTTTCTTTTACTTTTCTAATTACTTTAGAATATTAATAACTATGTTCACCTTCTATGAAGTTTACTAGACTGTTAAGGAAAGGTGGATTTTTTTTAAGAAAAATCCTATTTATTAATTTTAATTACAAAGCCTGCCAATAATGTTATTCCATCTGTTAAATGAGCAGCAACCTATTTGCAACAGCAAACCAGAGAGCAAAAAAGTGCTGGAAGACTGTTTTTGCATGAGTCCCTTTGTAAAGTTACTTTTAGGGACAGCAGAATTTTATGGAAAAAGGTCTTATACTATGCGATGGAGAAGTACTTCAAAAGGGAGTTTCAAGTGTGACTCATCTTAGTGTTATTCTCATATCAGTGTTTTATTGAAGTGAAAGGTCTTAAAGATGTGGCATTTTAACGATTTAAGATGAGATGACATGAATCAATATGAACCATGTTCTTTGTAAGCTTTATTTTATATTTATGAGATACGCACCACTGAATTTGAACAGTGAAGTCCATCAAATCTGCTTGACAGAAAAATTCTGATCAAAGGTACTGAGCTCATTTGAGTATTCATTAGTATGAAATACAAGGTCATATTTATCTTTTTTTTTTACTTTTCTTTTTAACAAGACAGAAGTAAAATTGTCTCAAAGCAGATGACCTCTCAGAATGACACATCCTGAACAGATAGTCTTTTCAGGGTGACACGGATACTTTCTCCCATGTGCAAGAAGCTTTCTAAAAATCAGGATAGACAGATAAAACTCAAAATTTCTTTTTCCAATGGGAGAAAAATCAAAACACCAAAACCCCCGAACCAACAAATTCGGCTAAATGATATTGAAAGTCTGTAACGATAGGCAATCAATAGCTGCCAATTAAAGGACTAGTTACTTTTAGAGATCTGAGGAGTTTTGCTAACTTCATTGGAATGAAATGAATCTGGTGTACTTTTAAGCCAGAAAGCACAGATGCTTTCTTCTCATAGAGTTTGCCTTCAAAGCTTTATCCTGAAAGAAGCTCAATGCCTAGCTTTTGAATAATATACACTGCTTGCTTTGAATATGAATGAAAGAACTCATTTAACCTAAAAGAAAATAGCTTGCTCTCCCTCTTCGTCTTGCCTCCTTCTCTGCTCAAGGAGTTTAAAAAAACACAATGTCCAGAAAACTAGCAAAGAAAATGGAGATTACATTTAAAGAGAAATAAGGAAAATATTCCCCTCAAAAAAAAAAAGTTGATTGCATTTACTGGCATGTCAGCAAGGATATACTATCTAAAATCCAGGTTGCACCTACGAGGATGAATGCAAGCATACAGGAACTCCTCTCTCAGAAGCTGTACAGTTCACAGTGCATATCAAGCCAATTATTACCATTTCCCCAAAATGCTAATAAAGACACACCACACATTAAGTTGGTTGCCTTGTTACTACCTTGAGTTCAGGTAGCTCAGAGAAGTAGCAGAAAGACTTCTCTGCCTGCACCTTTCCATGAAGCTAGGCCACCGCTCTCTGAAAATAACTTATAACCACGTTAAAAAGACATATGTAAGAAACGTTACATTCATTTTTTAGTGTCTTTAGGCACTAATGTTAACATGTAATGAATATGGAAGGGAGTGTTCTCTTTTCATTATACATATTTGAGAGTACATGTCTGACTTGTGCAGTAATTCACCATATTGTCTGGGGCTTGCTCTCAGAGTTCACCTAACAAAATCCATGTACCTTTCTTTTCAAGCTGCAATATTTATCAGAGATTATACTGGTTTTAGGAAAGCACACTCAGGAACCTCAACACTGAAAGAAAAATAGTGAGAAATGCTATTACTGTGCAATATAAGCTCTTATGGAGGCTATAAGGGTATCTAAGTATACAATATGTAATGTCTTCAGAAATGGGCTGTATCTGCGTAAAGCCAGTAGCCTGGGAAGGGCAAAAGCAAGAAGTATGGAATAGGAAAAGGAAGAAGCAAAAACCAAGAGAAAAGAAACAATTTATGAAAATCAAATAACATCTTTAGTTCATTTCAGCCTTGTTTTACATAAAAATACAAATGTGGAAAGAATGGAAGTTCAAAACATTTTGTCTGTAAAATATCACAGAATTGCCTGGATTGGAAAAGACCTTTAAGATCATCAAGTCCAATCATTAACCTAACACTGACAAGTCCTTGACTAAACATATCCCTTAGCACTATGTCTACACGTCTTTTAAATAACTCCAGGCATGGGGACTCCACCACTGCCCTGGGCAACCTGTTCCAATGCCTGATAACCCTTTCAGTAAAGAAATTCTTCCTAATATCCAATCTAAACTTCCCTTGGCACAACCCGAGGTCATTTCCTCTTGTTCTATCACTTGTTACTTGGTTGAACAGACCGATCCCCACCTATCTACAACCTCCTCTCAGGTAGTTGTAGTGGCTATATTTTGCCACAACAAACAACAAAGTTGATGGCACAGTAGACCATCCTAGCCTCATTGCTTTTCTTACCAATTACAAACCTGTAGAGATGCACGTTATATTAGGCAATGTGGCCACCTGCTCTGTTGCTTCCTTTTCTAATTAACAATGAATGCCTAAGTGCTTAGGATGCCTACTTGGCACTACGGAAATCTGGGCTTCATTTTCTGAACAGATGAGAGAACACCCTTATCCCATCTGATGAAGCCATGGTTTGTCTGCTGCAGCCATGGTTTATCTGCTGCTTCAGCTCTGGGCATTGCAGGTGTAATTCTGATCTCTTCTCATCCTCTCTCTCCTTAAAAAACCTATACAGCACAACAAGAAGAGGTTGAGAGATGCCAGGCATGATCAGAGACATGAATGACCTATAAGGAATAATTAACAGGTCTTGTCAGACTAGAAAAGAGATGACTCAGGAAGGAATATGACAGAGGTCCATACACATAACACTGCTAGGTATGGAGGTTCTAAGGAAGACCAGGGATGTTCATAAAGAGAAACAGTTTCAGGAAGATGGATGAATGCCAGGAAACAGCATCCAGTTTTTGAAGCCCTTAAATTCATTCCCCAAGAGTACCCTGGGAAGCATCAAATATGCTTGCTCTGTTCTTGTACCGTTTTCTTGCTATCTGCTTTTGGCCAGTCTTGTGAGAACTAGTTTTCCAATACAGTTTCCAAATGCATCTCAGACAGATGACACCTGAATGTAAAACAAGCCCAGTAACTGCAGCACTGTCAGAACTGTAAAGGAGACCTTGCTCTCTCTGCCTTGTTTCACACCAAGGACTGGACTATATGGACTAGTGGTCTGATCATGGATTGTTGCTTTTTGCTCCTAGATTTCTCCCTGTATAACACAGAATAGGTCACAAAGTGTATGTTCCTTGCTCTCTGTAGATTGGAATGAAATCGTGATGCTGTTGTAAGTACAATGTGGATACCTAATCAGAATACCCAAGTATTTCTGCAGTGGGACCCTGATAAGTACCTATAAGAGATACATCTGTACCAATGCCATAGTAAACAGCAAATCATTTTCTAGCCAAAACATAAAAGCAGCTCTGAAATCTTGAACTGATGCCAAAAGGCTCAGTATTAGCCCCAAACAGGATGCTATACCAGTCGTCAAAATATTATGTATAACCATTCAGTAGATAATCTGCAGACCAATTTCTTCTTAGAATGCATTTCCCCTTTATATGCCATTTACTATTGCTGATCTGCACATTATGATGTTTATACTAGACAAATGATTATCCTTATTTTAACAGATGAGAATTCTGCATATTTTGAAAAAAATATGCATATAAACAGCTATGGTCCATGAACTTTGCAAAGAAGGTGGAGCACGTTTCAGATTAACCAGCCTTGTCAAAATCTCTGAATTAATCCCATACCAAATGTTCTTTTCATAATGGTTTTCAAAACAAGCACCAAATGCATTTGTGAGCAAGCACGATACAGAAATGCAGCAAGCCATACAGGAAAAAGCAATATGAAAGTCATCAGTAGTATTTCACATTCTGCAAAACTCAGATAAAAATATTAGTTTAAATGTAACAGTAAGTATCTAAGCAGAAAGGCAATGACAATCGCTTTCTAAGAATTTTATTATATTGTTAATTTAAGGAAAATGTACAGGCAGCAAATTAACATCAGTGCTACAGCTATTATTATGATGGCACTTAGAGATAAAAAGGAAATAAAATTGTCACATATGCCATATATTTACCTATGATTATATTCCAGCATGCCTACTGTATGGGAATTCATATTCAAGAAAAAAATTCTCTCTGCTTTCAGGAATTTAGCATATTGATGATTACAGGCATGCAGCTTCAAAGCAAATTGCAATTTTCTTCAATAAATGATTATTTCTGAGTGGCAGAATGACAGAAAATGCACATAATAAGAGAAAGATCTTTAGCTTGTATTTTAAATTGGAAAAACTGCCACTACGAGGGATGTACAAGTATATGTATTATTCTGTTCTTGGTTTCCTGTTTATGCTGGATGTTACTGATGAAACCAGGCAGTGTGAGGTCAAGCTGTGGCTCAGTGCTTGAACTGATAATGCCAAATTCAAAGCAACTTAATCTATTTTAATATTTCATCCCTAATAACCAGTTTACACCATCCCTCAAGTAAAGCATGCTCAGTCAGCACAACAAACTGATTTCTTCAGAACAGAGAGAGCAATCTCTATTATCATCTGTTTTGGTAATTTTTCAGTGCATCACCTCTCAGTGATGTAAGATAAGGTAATGGGAATTGATATCATATGCATTTTTAACAGTTTATTTCCTTGCTCAATTAATTTAGCTTGCTAGTGTTCATACACTAAAACATGCTAAATATCTGCATTTGGCTTCTAATCAGAGGAGCACACAGCATGCAATCTAAGCAACCACAAAAATATGGCCTAAACCAGAGAATATTTTTTCTAAACAGATTTTATAGGGGTTTAGAAGAAATCCTCCTAATCTCAGTGGAGTTCAGTGACTTTTCCATTGTCAGCAGTCCCACTGTTGGAGAGTAGGTAGTGCAAGCCCAATAAGGCAATAGTTACATAAGAGTATGATATGGAGTGGAGAAGACAGGGAGTGGCAGTGAGACTACCTATTCTCTTTTAAAACCACAAAAGAAAGATTTGCGAAATGTAATCTGTTTCCTACCAATGCAAATAAATAAATAAGATACAGTAACAACAAAAAACAATGGCTTAAAGCCAAGAGGGGAAGAGGCAGGGTCAGAGCGAAGGAGAAAGTCAAGTATGAAGTAGTATGTGTTAGCTAGGAATAGGAGCAGAAAGTATATGAAGTAATCTACTGAAAAAAGGCTGCAGGGATTGTAAGGCTCATCACTCTCGCCATTACCATTCTCCAGGTTTTCACTACTTTCGTAGCAGCCAGAATCCCGAGGAGAGCATCCGGTTAGGCCTTGGCCTTCAATGAGAAGTTTCTCCTGAGATCCTGACTGGTCGCTGTTACCTAGAGGATGCAAGAATACAGTGAAAAAATAGGCAAACAGAAAATCTGGCTGAACTTCTTGACATTCCATTTTCAACACTGTTATCTTGTGTGTCCAAAGAAGGGCAGCAAANCCTGTTGTATTAACTGTATCGCATCACTGTTTTAGAAAAGAATGAGCATTAGGAACAGCCACCACAAACGCTGGAAACCTTCATCCCATTTGGTAAGGGACTAAGCAACAGCCTCAGTGCGAGTGTGAGGGAGCAGTGAGGTATATAATGAAAGCAGACTGGACCATGTGTGCGCCTTAACCTTCTTGGGGCCAAGTCCTGCAACTTACAACCATGGAAATCTGTTTAAAATGATAGTGTCAAAGTTCTTTGTGAGATTTAAAAAAACCTCAACACCCAAAACAAAAGCAAAAAGCACTGAAAAGAACCAAATAAAGTAAAAAAGAATAAAATACTAACTCTGACCTACTTTCCAGAAGGCACTAAGAGGAAAGATCAGGAGTGGGTCTGGCAAAGTTAGAAACTGTCCCCTAACAAATGGGGAAGGGACAAGGGGGAGACTAGTGCTAAAAATTCCTTCCTTGGTCTGTGCAAAGAACCAGCACTCAAGTGTGGTCCACCCAGGCTGCATAGGCTGGATTTCCTGAAATTACCCAGAATGCTTGGTCAGAAATCATATTTTGTAAAAAAACTAAATCTGGAGATGAATACATAGAAAACCAACTACACGATGCAAGGATATAGTTTATGCTGTGTTGTTTTTTTCCCTGCAATAAAATGTTAGAAATGGCTATTCCAATTCCTATTTTCAGCACATGAATGGTAATTATGGGGTGGAAATAAGTGCTGTTGCCCCTCCTAGGTTCCAGCTCTCTGATCCCCACTTTTCTTTCTCTTCATCACCCTGACTTGGAGCTGGAATTGATACTTTCCAACCACTACATCACATAGTTCTTCAAGTTTTCAAACCAAAATTGAAGTGCCCTAGAAAAAATAATCACTTCAGAGAAGTGAGTGTTCTAAATAGGTCTGCACATAATGATAAAAGCTCATATTAGGTGAAGAAAAGCTACTCTAATATAAGTGAAAAGAATCTAATTCTGCAACTGGAGTTCATTGTGGGTAGAGGAAGACAGAGAAAGTGTGGATGCCTCTTTGGGAAATGAGCAAGCAACATGACAGTGAAAGCTCAGGCCACACAGCACCATCTAGAGATGCTAACCACAAATCTCTCTGTAACAGAATTAAGCATTAAGCAGAATTACGCATTGCCTACAGCTGTTTAAATTGCTGTTATGGCAATTTAAGCTAAAACATAGGATTTTGCACAGAAGCAGCTGAGAAAGCCCTCACACAATCCATTCCACTGATTCTGCTCAGAGAGATACTAAACTTCTGCTGATGCTTAGGGACAAGGGGGGAATTCAGTACTGTCTTAGGCTGCTGCAACTAGGTATTGAGTGCATCTAAATTCTTGTCTTAAGCTACACTTGCTCTTCAAATGATTCTACTCTACCACAACTCTGCCAAGACTACTGTGTGAATGCTACAGCCCTGCTTCGTCCCGTGTGGCAAAGACACTACTGAATGTGACCATCGTGACTTGCTCTGCTTTCCCTGATCCTTGCAACCACTTGCCTGAGCCCATCTGTATAATGGGCAGAATTACTCTGCTGCACCTTAGATAGGTTGGTCACTGTCTTTCACTCTTTGCACTTGACTGATATATTTTCTCCTCTTGAAAATCACTGTGTTGTCATGTGTACAAGCTAAAGCTAGCTTTACAATCCTGCAATTCACAGTCCAAGAACCGTATGCATGTGCAGGTAAAACAAGAGAAAGTTTAATTCACATTACCATTCTCCACAGCCCTCTGGGCTTTGATTTTTTTCTTAGTCTTGATAACCTCATTCTCCTCCCTCAAGTCTAGGAGTTTCCTCTTTTCTATTCTCCACACCTCAGCTTCTTATTTTGAGTAGGTTATCTCAGGATTTATTCCTAAACATCAGTACTCTAAAGGGTATGTGTTATACAATTGACATCACTTGAATAAGTTGGGTAAAAGGGCTTACAGGAACAAAAGAATTCTGGCAGAACAAATGCAAGTCTTAAGTCACTCCTCAAAAATCTACATGTTGTTACACAGGATTAACCTGGAAATAACTAGATTAGGAAGAGAAAAGATCAAAATCCTGGAACCAGTTTTATGCTTTAAGGGGTTCACAAGGTTCTTGGAAAAGCTCTAGTAAAACTGAAAGCCTCAAATATCCCACGTACTGTCATATTCCTGTAGAAGTTCCACTGCTGTGAGGAGAACAGCTCTGTGCTCAGGATCCTGGATGTTCAGTTCATCCAAATCTTCTTCTTCTAAAAGCTTGAAGGTATCCAGATCTTCATAACCATTGAATAGAAAAGTGGGCATGTGCTCCTGCATTGAAGAAAAAAAGAGAGCAGCTGTAAGACCACATATTTATTCAACTTATTCTGTCAATAAAGATACTAGAAGAGATTTTTCACAACCAGCAAAAAAAGCAGTAGCTTAGCGAATACAAACCACTGTGTAACAGCAAAATTATAGGATAATAGCTTGTATAAACATTGCTAAGAGTTCAGGGAGGTAGCTGTGCCAGAACTAGAATGCTACACATACTTTTGTATCTTGAATGCACTGTATTAAATGGCCTGGGTGTCATGCTACCTGGATGGACAATATGGCACAACTCTATATGAAGGGAGAAGTACGGCAGCCACAAGGCTGAAGGGCGAATAGCAGCCACACCAGTTTATTCCTAGCTCTTTTGAACAGAAACGTTGAAAAAAACAAAACTTCCTCTTAATGACAGGGTAACCATTGTTATTTTACACTTTTTGCTTGCTTTTGAAGCATGTTAGCTAGTAGCCACACTATGCAATGATTTACTGTCTCTGAGTACATACAACTTGCAGCCTGCAGCACTTCATCAAGCCTGACAGGCAGTTCTGCCTGGACTCAGCTATTTTCACTTTGCAGCTAAGGCCCGATTCTGCTAAGTGGTGTCATGATCCTTAGGCTTATGAATCTCATGTGTAGCTTTCAAAACTAACAACTCCAAAGGTGTGGTCCCCTTCCCACAAGCCAAACCGAAGGGTAAACAGAAAAGAGAGAATTTGGACCTTTAAGTTGATGCGATCCAAGAGATCCTCAACGGACTTGGGCTGGGGGGGTCTGCTTTTCCGGCGTCTCCTGGTGGGCCGCTTCGGCTTCTCTTCCTCTTCATTTAACACGTCCACATAGATAAATTTGAAAGTGCCAACTTTGTTGTTCAACAGGCCCATCCAAGTACCCATGGGTGGTTTGCTGATTATATCAATGATGTCACCTTTCTGCAGACCAAAGAAGCAAGAAAGCCATCTAGGCATGCTTTCTGATGGATATTTAAGCAAACACACCCACTTTCTCTTAGATTTTCATGTACACAGAACAGACAACACTCTTCAGTTTTCAAACACCACTGCTTTTTCTAATGTGCTCCTGACCATAACAAAGAAATGGATACACAACTGGTTTTGTATCCTTCAAGAGATTACGTGACATACAACCGCTTTAATAGAAATTACCTGTCCTCAGAATTTTAAGTAATGAATGTAAGGAGTCAGATAGTTTGAATCAAATACAGCACAACTAAAAACAGTAAAAGCTGATATTCAGAAAAATTAAAGGACGGTGGCAACTCACAGTCAGCAAAGTAATTCAATATTAACTCAAAACAAGTTATATTAACTGAAATGCCTTTAAGAGACACTATGTGCAGGTGCATCCACATTTCTTCCAAGAATTTTGAAAACTTTTCCATTGATGGATTAATTCATTGTGGCAGAGAAAGTATTTTTCCAATCTTCCAAACAAAAATCATTGCAAAATGGAAACGAACTTGTGGCACATTTTTACTTTTACAGAAACCAAAATGCAAGTCTTTCCCTGGATGCAGAGGAATGCTAATACTCATTTATGTTCTATAGTATTTTGCTATAATTCAAGCAAATCTTAAACATACCAGAATAAGAGAGGTTAAAGGGCCTCAAAAAACAAGTATAAACTCATTAAAGGCTAAGAATTGTATAGCTCTTGCAAAGAGCTCTTAATTAAGAATTTTGCCAAAATAAACGTTTGACCCCTTAAAACCAGATATAGCTGGTACCTTGAGCTTCAGAGAGTCTGTATCATAAGGACTTGGGGTAAAATCAGTGTGAACTCTGGCTCTTCCACAAAAAGGTCCTCTGTAAGGAGGCTCTTCATCATCACCATCTTCTGATTTCACGCTCTCCCTATTGCTGGTTGAGGAATCTGTTGTGCTCACTGTCTGACCACCTGTGTGGGAGACAGCATCAGTTCATAAAAAGAACCTCTTTGTGAAGAAGGTTCAGAAACAAAGAGAGGCAAGACAGAAAATGGGTATTCTTTCTACAAAACATGGTAATCAAAGTTAAAAATCCTTAAATGCTGCTATTTCTAATATACATTCTAATAATGATGAGAGAGTTAGTTAGTCTGCCTTCCGCTCCTCTTTTCCCAAATTCAGCTCCTCAACATTTGACTAGTGTCTCATCTATGGCACATCACAGGAGACGTCATCTTTCTGGGAAGTTTTGCCCACAAAAAAGCATAGAAGTGTGAGGAAAACGAGCTCTGAATCCTGCAGGAGGCTTCCAGAATCCCCCTCATGTCCAAAAATTTGGTTTCATGGCAACACTTTGTATTGATATTACAAAGAAAACCAACAATCCTCTTTTGTGTAGAGACAATCTTAATCACTCTTCTAACTAGTTAATAAGAGAATCTCAAGGTCTCTCTCTAGAAGGGGTGGGAAGCCCATCAGAAATGCCCAGGAGAGATCTAGTGTGAAGATAAGCTTCTTTACTACTGGCCAAAGATTGTAATCCTCACTCCAAACATTTATGTTACAATAGCAGACCCAGCTAGAAAGCAGGATTTCACTTCTTCAAGGCTCTGTATAAACACAAAGCAAAAAGACTGTCTCTGTACCAAAGAGCTTACAGTTCTTTGTAAACCCTTAATGACTAACCCATCAGCCTTTCTACTTTTTAACCACTGCTTCTGCTTTGACTTCCACTGATTCTGCTTACTATGGATATCTCTGCACCCCAAAGCCACAGAAATGGAGCAATGCAATTACAGCTGAACTTACTCATTGAACTCTGACCGCTTAAAGAACTCCTCAGGCTCTCCACTGAGCCACCGGCTTTCAGCTTGGGTTTGTCCAGGGAGTCAGCATCTGGTGGTGGTGACTGTGGAGAACCCGGCATGACCCCAGGGCTGGACTCCTGAAAGGGATTGAACCATTTCAGTTTGGTAGAAGAATGTGGGCACTGACAGGAGCTGCTTGCCCATCTCCAAGGAAAGAGATTCTGTTTTTCTGCTCTTAATCAGACAGGATGAAACCTTTAATGCTTGTCTACTTATGTAGTGGTGGCAGCTGTGGCAGAAACCCCACTTTATTAGGCATGATAGCAGGGACAGGAGCTAACAGTCCAGTCTAAAAAAGCTAAAATTGTAAGTAGAAAGAAACATTACACAAAACTCCCCATTAAAAGACTTTAATGACACATGGTATTTTTGCCAGCAGTACTTTCAAAACAGCTAATGCCAAATCCAGCTTTCTGAATCAGAGTTTGTATGAATACAAACAAATCAGACAATGCAAATGTGACAGCACTGTACTTTTTTTTTTTTTTTTTTTCAGAGAATTGTTGATATCTTTGCTCATTTACCTTGAGGAACAGAAAAATTAACCAGAAAATGCATCCTGTGAATAGTATACTCATAAACATAAAACCATTTTGCAATAGGTGAGGCAATTTATCTTTCATTCAGTCAAGCATTACAGAAAATCAAAGAGGGTCTTTCCTAAACTGAAATTCTGTCAGCTTCTGTGAAGCACAGTTAAAGCAAAGTAGCACATACTTGTGGCCAGAATAACTTCTGCTTGGTTTTTTGAATGCAGAAAGAGATACTGGCACACAGTTTGAGTCATAATGCCAGAAAGGTACATATTCTAAAATGACTGTGCCAAAATGTTTGAAAACAAAAAGAACTGCAGCTTGCATTCAAGAAGAGTTTTTGTGGATATGTGTGGTCATAAAACTTAGATGAAAGCTATTATTTGCATGCTGCAGAATCATCAGAAAAAAAAAGTAATTCCAGCATATGACTTCAGAGGTCAAGTCAATCTTGGAGAGAGCTAGAGAGTAGACATATTGCTAACTCACTGTAATTCAATTTCTCAAAGTATTCCTTTCTTACGTAGACTTTGGAGAGGGGCACTATAAGGCCAGTCAGACACTAAACCATCTTCTTACCAATATCAAATCACGTTAGGCCTTAAAATGTTTTAATTGTAAATTTAAATTAAATAACTGCAACTGTAGCACTGCCCCTGGTTATGAGTTAGTATGGCTAATAGTCCTACAGGAAAGGGATTCTAAAGCTGCAAAGCACTGCATAACTACTGGTCACGTTTCTGCCTCTCTGTGCTCCCTCCAGATTCTGCAGCTCGGGGCTCTTACTTGGAATGTTATGAACTGCTCTGTTTACAGGCAGGAACGCTTGTCATTAATACGGGACCACTTGAGGGCGATGTCAGACAGAGAGAGCTCTGCTTTCCTGCCGGCTTTCCAAGCTGTTCCTTGCACATTTCCAGTGTCAAGAGTGGTTTTAAACAAATGCTGAAGAATTTTTGACACTCCACCAAAACAAGGAACCCAAAGTATACCAAAAGGGAAAAAGACAGGAATTGTTCCTAGGCCACTGAAATTCAAAGCCTAATTTACAACTAATGTACTTCAGGTTTGCCTGTAAGAATAAGCTATAAAAATCCTTAATGAAAGAATAATAGGAAAATCTTCTGTGGGATGCCCCTTTCTGACTACATTGTGCCCCTTTTTTAATGGGATGCTGCAGAGGGCAAGCTATGATGGAGAAAAGATCTGCAATAGCAGAGAGGAGCCATGTACATGAAGTTATGCTGGGAATTTAAACTAAGGTGCAAATTGCAGATTAAATATAATACTGTGACCCTGTGTCACAGACCAGTTCCCTTAATAAATAATGGTGATTGATAAAGAAATGGAGATAGAGAGCGAGATGTGTAATGCCATCAACCACAGGCTTCTGCTGATGAGCTCCCTGAACGAAAATCTGAAAATGCATTTTCATGGTTTGGCATTCACAGGAAGACATTTCACAGTGAGGGATTTTATAAGAACACAGGAATAAGCCACACCACATACTCTTGTTAGAAATGTCTTCAGAGATGCCTTGAAGCATGGGACTCAATACTGATTAATCCTTCTATACTATATTAAGTGGATTCCATTGCAGACCTTACATACCTGCTCAGACAGAGAGCCACTATATTTTTTAGACATTCTTTTCTTCATGGTTTCTTTTACAGACTTCACCTTTTTGCCCAGAGATATACGGGAGGCAGAGGGTGATTTTATCACTTCTTTATAAACAAAGTCTCCTTCTTTGCCCTGTAAAATAAAGCAGGGTTTAAGCCTATAAAATGCAACAGCCACTTTTGACTCACTCAGCAGTCACTGCAGAGGTATCCAGGCAGACATAGGATGGCAGCTTGGTGTCCTGCTCACCACTCTAAATTCACTGTTGAGACCTTGTGCAAACCACTGCAGCAGTGCACTCTCTGCACCTTACTCCTAAGGCCTGGCTTGTAACCTGTACTGCAGGTACTTGTGTGTGGATGTGTTGTGGTCTGTTAGGAGGCCTGTATCCCTTTGGGTGTCAGATAGGTATTTGACCTGATAGAAAACTCCACAGTTTCAGACTAAGCCCTCCTGACAGGACATGCAACTGTAGTTGTGACTCATGTTGGTCAATACTACATACAATATAATGGAGTAAAGGTATCTCTGAGATCCTAACTAAATACATATCTGTATGTGTATATATATACACACATGAATACCTACATTTGGCTACTCAAATTTACATTTTATTTTCAGACAGGTATTCAGTTAACCTCTCTTGATGACTGCCTCTGTGGTTTCACTGTGGATTGTTTACATATATAAAGAAAAACCAAAATGCAAAAAAAGCTACTAAATCCATCAACCACAATAGAAGGTTACACTTGCACAGCTATTCTTAGGACACACAACAGAGTCCTGATGAACTAAATTAGCTGGTCCATATTTAGTGGATGACAAAGGCTGGATGCTTTGAATGCATTTAACCTTTTCTAAACCAGCTTAAGATACTGAGAAGTTACTCATGCCACAAGCACACACAAAGAATTAACATGGATCACTTGACATTTGGCCAAACTTACACAATTGTATGATTCAGACCTTATTCAGATTGTCCAGGCAGCTTGTTGAACATCGTCTTTCAGTCTATAGCGTGTCAGGAACCACAGCAAGGCAGCTCTATTAGAGCTATCAACAGCACTCTCCATTGGCAAGGGTGCACCACAAATCACAATGAAAAAAGAACCAGAATCTGTCTGGCCAAATAGATGGACTACCGAATTTGGGGTCTCTGATTTGGTTCAATAATCCTTCTGAGGACAATTTAGGTACATAAGATGACGAAAATAAGTTCATATTATATTCTAGATAAAAGTTTAATTTTTTTTTTTCCTAAATGTATGTATGTTTGCTACTATACCAATGTTCTCTCAAAAAGTTTCTCTGAAATTAAGCTGATACTTCATTTCCAAAAACTGTATATTTTTGCCCTTACAAGTTGCTCACAATTACAACTTCTTTGGTAACTTTTGGTCTTTTAGCAGAAATTAAGGACAGCTCTTTGCCTTATCTTTTTGGAAAAACCCCTTCCAATTAATGGACTTAAAAATTCTTAAAAAAACCCCCTTGATCTGCATATATTATTCTAGTGTATTGCTTCTCTCACACTACTGATGGGAAAATGTAACCTCTAGATTTCACACTTCTCTTTATCAAAACCTATCTGAACAAAATATGCTGAAGTATTTATGCTTAAAGATAAACACTAAGTTTGGAAGTTAACTTTTTTACTGAGTTTAAAATTGATGAATAAAACAACCAACAACAATTTTGGTCAATTTAGGGGTAATTTATGATGTTAAAAAAGTAATCAGAAAAACAAATACAACCCACATAACCCTAAATGACATAAAAAATAGTATCATGATGGCATATAAGATGTTTAACAATTTAGTCTTGATTTACGTGAACAGAGACATTATCAGAGCCAATGTTGAAACAGAAAAGTAAAACATATATGGGCAAAAGGAAAAAATATGTTGGCAAATTCATTTGATATAATGTTCTGGCACATTTCTGTTCTGTTATTTTTGGCCGCAGGCTGAGCAACAGTTAACCCTGGGATCAGCATGAGTAGCATAAAATGGAATTAATTCTCAGGGGAGGTGTTTTGCTTTTTTTTTAAACACAGATTTCTCTGAGATCAATTGTGTAGCACCCAGCACAATGGGATCCTGGTCTTGGATACAATGAGAAAACAAATAATAAGTGTCTTACATAATGACTTCTGCTCAAATAACTTGCAGATCTTCAGCCAGTGGAGGTTTGTTTGCCTCATCATTCCGAATAGTAAATATTTTTACCAAGAAAGTATAGTAACCATATGTTTTGCCAGGGGTGATGCTTTGACGACGTCAGGCATAAGAATAACCCCCAGATCTGTGCTTGATCACTTGTTCCTGCCTCTTTACACATATGGTATATAAATACTTAAACACCCGTGGATGTGGGTGGATATGTTATTCTCAAAGCTAAGGAAGTTTGAGGTTAACAAAGATACTCTGCCTTCTTGGATCTTCAAACTGTTATTATAGACCTAAATTACACTTCAGACTATTATAACTCTTGCACATTTCATTTTACGCTATTTCAAGTATGTGCCTTCTCGTCTTAAACTCACCATTTGGTCAGAACTATTTCCAATATGAAGGGAACGATTTGTCAAGTCAAATCCTCCAAAGCTACAGGTTCTCTGCAAAAAACGAAAAAGGATGGATACAGTTCTATCACAATGATTAGCTCACTTGGAACATCTGTGATTTGGAGAACACCAGTGAAAACACAAATGTCTGCAAAAATGGAAACAAACAAACAAAAGGATGGGAGTTTATAAATCAAGAAATCTGTTATAAAGCAGTTTGAGTCATTTGTCTTTTCCAGGGACAACTCCCTGGCCTAAGGTCTGCTGCTGTTGAGTCATCTATTGCCTACCCTTCTTTTTGAAAAGAAAAAGGGCTTTTTTGGTCTGAGGAAACTGTTGATCTTATGCATCAAGTTTTCCAGGGTGCTGGCAACTCCACCTCAGCACTCCCATCTGCCTTCATAAGTAAGTCCACAGTAGCACTGAAACAGAGAACCACCAATTTTTTAAAGCACTGAATAACCTACCTTCTGGGAATAGCTGCATAGACTCCATTTCCACTGAAATACAGGGAAACACTACAGGCCTTGTAGGGCAAACTCTTGGTAAAATGAGGGAAAAACCAGCCCAGCTCTCCATAAGCACTGTGTCCTCAGAGACTCAGCAAACCCTGATTCCAGATGAGGTATTTACCATCACACCTGTGTGATATGTGGCAGCTCTGCCACTTCTGGGAGAAAGTACACCATTTACAGTGCCACAGTCATCTAGTGGAGTGACTCTGGACTGAATGCACAGACACAGCTTATCATAACCATCCTGAATAAAAAAAAGAAAATCAGCACTATGACATTGTTTCCCTCCCAAGAGCAGAGGACAACCAAACTCAGCACAGTCACATTTCCACAGCTAACTATTGTTTAACTGTGGCAGATGAGTCTCTGCTAAAGCTTTGGTATCACTTCAAAACAGACCAGCCACCTAAGGGTCTCAGAGAGAATCCAGCTTTTGCTTTGGAAACCAAAAGGTAAAACCTTTGACTTTTTATTTGGCCACTGAACAACTAGGTGCACAGTACTCAAGTACCTGGTCCTTCCAGAAATCTCATGGGGCAATCCAGGGAAACGAAGGCATGGCAGTTACAATTTACTTGCACAACTTCAACTCAGGGCTTTGAGTGTGAGTTGCAAGACCAGCAGATGTCTATTTAAGTATTCTCTTCAGAGTTAGAGACAAACAGGAGGTAGAAGATCAACCACTTTTAAGCCATAAGTTCTTAGGGCCTGAACTACCCAACAGAGTAATTTCAAAGACACCTTGAGACTCATCTAAGCAGTGGATCAGACCTACAAAGCATTGTCCAGTCAGTACAGTGACTGTGTTCTTGGGAGTCCATGAAGACCACCACCTGAGAACTGCCAGTCTGCTTCAACACTCTTATAAAGAACCAAGCTCTATAAACTGTGCTGCTTAATAAACAATTATATAAATTAGTTCTATTGAAGTAAATATTCTTCCTGTCCTGTTCATTGCTAATCAACATATATCTTAATAGCTTTAAAGAAGTTTTCCTTTCTAGCTTTTACGTTGGGTGCTGTGCACCTATAGTGCTTGAATGACAGTTTTTGTACCCACCATAACTCTACTAGAACTCAAAGCCAGCTTTGTCTAGGCCCCCCACACATAAAAAAAAGTGTGGTGATGTAGGATTTTTTAAAGTGTTTTTTTTCCAGAGGGCAATATGACTATGGCATAGCTTTTAAAAATTGTTTTTGGAAAGCATTTGAGAGCAACCACAAGTAATAAGATCAGTTTTTAAAGCACAGCATGTTTGGCTATGAGTAACGCTGTCTTTCTGTGAGGAGTCCATTCAACTAATCCTACAGTGTATGGTAATCCCAGCAATGAAGAGAGGACATCTGGGACTGCTCTGAGCAAACTTGTCTGGCAAACCAGGCAGAGCTCTTCCTAAAAAAGTCTTCTCAGAGAGCAAAATATCTGTTGGTTAAAAGCTTCTGAATAAATGTACCATATTAACAATGCTTATTGCTTCATTAGGGACCTCCTCATACATACAACATTTGACTTCCACCTTCAGATTCCAGTAGTGACCGTGGCAATATTGTACCAAACAAAAGGTCTGCTGATGAGGAGAGGGATATTCAATGGAATAGCCATGCAATCCAAAGTATTATCATTTTGGGAGAAAACAAAAACTGATGCGATTTGAAAATTCCATGCATGTCCAGGTCACTGAAACAAATATAAATGACAAAAATGAATGGCAGGGCAAGACAGAGTGACCGGTTCCACCGAATACATTGGCGTTACAATTTCCCTGAGGTTGCAGCAAACAAACGTTAAATGTTTCTAGGAAGAAGGAGTGGCATTAGTTGAAGTTTGACAGCTTTTTGCAGTTTCAGGAAGAAGCGTGTTGAAAAAGCTAGCAAAACCAGCATGTTTGCACCATTTATCCCATTCAAATGAGGCTGGAGGAGCAGTTGACTGAGGAGCTCCTCAAGAACAACAACAAAATGCTATCCTCCTCTTCTCTGTTTGTATCTCTGTGAATAAGCAAAAGTCAGTCCAGATGTTTTTCATAATGAAATTTCTATAGCAAGACTACTTATTAGAAGAACCGAAAAGCTTCTGTCATCTGTATTTACAAAGACAGTTTCAGATGGTATTTTCAATTATGAGGCATCTCTAGCACATATGAGTATGCTCTTTCACTTGAGACACCCCTATTATTGAACCCACAGAAGGACAAGTAAGGTTTCTCTTATTGTTGTAACATACTTATGGGAAAACAATGTCTTTTGAGTACAATGTCTATGGAAGCAAACAGTGCCCTGTGAGTGGCAGGGTAAGCAGTCAACACAGAAGAAATAGTGAAGCTGTCAAGAGAGAATGTTCATGGTATTAGGTAGAAAAAAAAAGAAGAAAAAAAAATCTATTTTGTGGCCAAAGGGCAGAAAGTGAGCCATGAAGGCTTGGTCACCTCCCACAGGTTATTCAAGGAGACCAAGGTTGTGACTCTTACACTGATAATACCTGAGGAAACCAAGCAGAGACCTCTCAAAATAAAATCTGCAGTTCAAGAGGAAAAGCTGTTTCTACTGCATTGCTCACTGGAATATCTTGCTTAATGTTATGGGTGCACTTCTGTTTCCACCCACTGAAGTAGGGAACGCAATTACATTGTCACCTAGACAACAGACTAGATGGCTCATCTTTGGAGATCTGGCTGGACACAAAGGCAAGTTCCTAGGAAACTCAGCATCATGGTTAAGAGAACTGTCAAAATTAGTTAATGTAATCAGGAAGCAGCTTCAGATCTCTCGAGTGCTCAAAACAATTTCCTATTGTACAGCACAATTTCCATTTTTGGACACCTCTTGTTCCCCTTCCACAATGGTCTAAGGGGAGGTGCCACCTTCACCCCATGCCAGAATGAAACAGTAGTGGTCAGGGACAACATGGAAGGGGCAGTTCTAGTGGTGGTGACCAGGAAGCAGGAGGGCAGTGTCTATGTAATATAAAACTTCCTGTCTTTCTGCAGCTGTGTAACCAAGAATACAGAGCTTGCTGAATGAATTGAGATGCAAACCAAGAAGGAGAATGCAAATATAAGGCAACTGATGGCAGGAGAGAAAGACAGTACAGTTGACTAAGGATGTTGTAATCCTCTGAAAATTTTGTTCATCTCTCAGTATCCCTTTAAGAGAATACTGGCTCCTAAAGCATCACAAAGAACATGTTCATAGCATCTCAAAGCTCCTCTGTTCACCAGTAATCTCAATTTCTGCACTAGGTGAATTTAAAAAGCAGCATGTCATATTTGCGCTCTATCATTGAGTTATTCTGTACACAGATTCAACAAAACTCTTCCCTTACAGCTAAATTATGGTGCTTAAGAGTTTCTAACAGCAAGGAAAGCAGAAGCGCTGAATTTTAGTTAAAAGTAAAAAGCAGAAAGTGTTGACTGCAACCTCACAGAAACTGGAAGACCACCTTCATGGTGACTCTTTGACTCACAGAATTTTGGTGGATTCTCAAGAGAACCCTTTTAGTACAGCGATCCACTGTAGCAGCCCACTTCCTCTTGGCCTCCTCATCCTCCTCCAGCAAGCATCTCCTCAGGTCCTGCCTGTCGGCCTTGCTCAGGGTCCTGTCAGTAACGGGACGCACCAGCTGTGAGAGGTTGAGGTGACTGTACAGGCTTCTTTCCACCACATAGGTAATATTGAACTCGCTGACAGAAGTGCGCCCTCGTAGCCTTCTGTTTGGGAAGCCACAACCTCCACCCCCTTTTGTTTTGTGCCGCAGTAATTGTAGGTCGCAAGCTGTGGGAGATGCTCCTTTCCTAGCAGGGCGTTGGCAAAGAAAAGCTCTGGAACAGGAATAGTTAGTATCCATTTTCTTCAATCGGATCTGCTTCCTTACACTCTGAATCTCCTCCAGGGACACCAGAAGATGGTGCTTGTGCCTGTTGCTGTCATAAAAGCAAATGCTTTCTGTACTTACCCCATGGCTCAGTGAGCCGAGGCTCTTCTTCATTTCCCCATCCGTCAAGGAGCGGCAAACTTTCTGGGTCTTCTCCTCTTCTGGGTAAGAGAAAAATGTCCCTAGTTTCTTGGGAGGCTTGATAAGGCCACGGCTATCAGTTTTGCTGAAGGTCTTCACCAGCTTCCGGTTCGCTCCCCAAGTATCAAGACTGCTGGATGAGGGAGAAGTAGTAAGTGAGTCTGAGTCATCCTCTGGCTGCTTTTCACAGGAGCCATCAAAGTAGAATTGCTTCTTGTGAACTCCAGAGTAAAGTGCCGACCTGTCATCCAGTACAGGAGAGTTGTCAAGTGAGTGCTCGTCCACACCTAGAGGGTACAAAAGCAGTGCAACACATGTCATCTTTCATAATTCCCTAAGACATTTGCCTGCATAGCCTTACTGTATTTATTTAAGATGTCTCCCACTTAAAATGGAAGAAAACTCTTCCAGATATAAGCAGCCCAGAAGGTATTTGTGAGTGGATAAATCCATTTGTGAAGTGAGAGTTCTGGGATGAGTTAACAGTAGAGAGATGACAGCATCCTGTAACTAAACTCATTGTTATTTTAAGTTTCTCTCTCTCATCTGCAGCTAAGTAAGACCACAGATGCTTTCACTAAGAAGCTCTTAAAAGCTGGAACTGGGATCCATTTCTCACATTTTTCTTCTGATACTTGCATATGATGCTCCAGTAAGATTACAATAGGTCAGAAGTATACTCAGGCATTGAAAATCAAACAAGTAACTCTCAGGTCCAGTTTTGCAATATCCAGTGCTGCTGCTGCAGAAAGCAGTATTTTTCCCAGAAAGTCATGGAGCTGAGCTCCAGTAAGAAATTAAAAGCTTTGGTTTTTCAGTGGGGGAAAAGGCACCGATTTTAACCACACAGAATTTACTTAAATAGATGCAAAGAAAAAAACTAGGTCAAATTCCAGGTGTGCCAACCTCAACAGTGTCCTGAGAATGACAGAAATACTTGTTTTTCACCAAATACATTATTTCACAGAAAAGGAAGATGACTTTTTGCAACACAAGTACTGGAAGCAGGCAAACAGCCAGGTTTCCTTTTTGGAGTGGGGTGAAGGGAATAAAGGACCTGAAATTGCAATTCCTTTTCACATTTATAATTTCAGAAACTTTTCTCTAGCATTTACTTCTGAACAATGTATAGAATAAGGTATTCAATGCACTAACAAGGAAAGAGTTAAACAAGAGTCCTTGTCAAACACATTCTCCTTACTCCTGCCTGACAAATTTCACAGCCTTCATAGGTATGTATCAGAGACACACAGAGAAATGTGTCTGCATTTATTTTTTGCCAAAATAAATTTCTTGTCTGACCCAACTTTACCTTCATCTTTGATTGCTTCCACAGTCCTACAGCAGAGCTAATTTTGAACCATTACAAAATACCTACAATTTACTAAATTCAGTAACAGGGAACACATTTCTAGATGAAAGAACATTAATTGCTGTGCACAAGCTTTCTGTCTCATATTTGACATATATTTGCTGAAATCTAAGACGCTATTTTACCAAGATAAAACTTGCTGTGACAGTGGATCACATCTGACACACAACTTTCACTCTTGAGAACTTTTCTACTGTAGGTCTGTAGACTGGAGTCTGATTTTAACATAATGTTAAAACTGTCCAGACTGTCCAACTCTATCTTTTTCTCCCTCAATTTAAACTGAAAATAGATGTTTTCCTGGGACTCAATATGTGCTGATAAACAATTTTAGTCCACTGAGTAAATATGTTTTTAAACAGCTTGTAAAATATGCATTGTGTGTCAACACTGTAACAGATGTTATTTGGAATGAGTCCACGACACAAAGCCATAATGACACAGATGTAAATGTGATTTGTTTTTAAATGCTATATAAGAATGGTGCCTAGGAATTAGGAAGCTTCAGTTATTTAGCTCACTAGGAGCAAACTAACACAAAATACACATGGATTCAGATATTGGCACATTCTAGTGAGTATCATATCATTCAGATGTGTATTTAGTGTGATAACAGAGTCAATAGTAGAAATGTGGGAGAAGGATCTGGGAATAATGTACTTTTCTTTAAAAACCACAGGAATGTTTAAAAGAAATTTGGCAAAGTTGTTCTTTTGAATAAATTATTTAGGAAGATTATGAGGAATCTTTCTTCTGGGGAAAGATTCTGTTTTGAAACCAAAACTACTCTCACACTTTGTCAAAAGTTGTTAAACACCGATGAATTTATTGAAATTTTACTGATGTTACTCAGTCAAATTTTTATAGCTAGCTCCACAAAACCTAGCTGTCTAGGATTTCACAACACTTCACATTCATGAGACAGAGGCAAGGAACACCAACAAATGGCTCAAGAACTAGTCCAGTAAACCACAGTTAACCTGGAAGGCCAGACAGCAATCCCCAAACCTGACCACAGTATTTTTTGTGACCTTGCAGAACCCTCTGACACATCCAAATAGGAATACAGACCTACATTATGAGATACAGGGATGGACAGCATTTATGAAGCACTTTTAATTTGCCACGTGAAAACTTGGGGGTGGGGAGGATTTATTGAAAGAAAACTCAGACATCTATTCCTAATGTAGACTTGGTTACTTAAGGGACCTTTTATTTAGGCAGAAGTTATGTAGAAGTAATCCATGTTGTCATTTAGCACTAACTGGCCTTGCTGCAATTTCACAAGAATCTACAAAGGTACTCCAGAGTGCTAGATAAAATGCAAGTCAAAGTTATAGACAATTTATTCAGAAAAGCCTGGAGTTAAAACAAAGACAAGCAGGAGATGGAGAAAGAAGAAAGCATAGCAACTTTTTTTTCTTAAACAACTGTTAATGCAAGGGGTAGAAAACTATGAGAAAAAAAAAACCTTGGAAATAACTGGGACACCTAAGTGAAAGACAGAAGAAGAAAAGGAAATAAGGCCAAGAGCTGTAAGAGAGGGAATAGAGAGCAAAACAGATAGTTAACTTGCTAAAGAGAAAGTCTGGTCAAACTGCAAGATGGCGCCTGCACACCCAGCAGCCCTGGGCTGCCTGCTCCTGCAGCTGCTTCTACCCCTGCAGCCTCTGGCTGATGGCTCCCTGCAGCTTTTCCCAGGCCCACAGGGAGGGAGGGGGTCGGACAGTCCTCTTGAGGTCCCTTCCCCAGAGCAGAGTAAAAATAGCCCTGTTTGCCCCTCCTTACAAACCATGTTTTTGCTTCCAAGGTAACCCAGGTTTATGCTCACCCTATGAGGTGACAAAACCTTTTCAGACCGAGACAGTTGCCCGGTCCAGAGCTGTAGATTTGCCACACCTTTCAGGCCAGCCAGTAACACCATCATCACACAGGAGAGAGGCAGGCTAGGTCATAAATCTGCCAACAGCTTCCTGCCACATACTCAAGGAGATGTACACATTCTCCTTAAATGCACTAGAAAGGAATCACAATATGGCTCAGCTCACTGCAAAGCTGAGGGGAACTGGCACATGATCCTGGGAAGGCCACTAACATAATTCTGGTGCCCACAATTCCAGTGAGGACTCAAGCAGGGCTGTGCAGAGGGTCCTGAGGCTCAGGCTCCATTAATCTGAGTGCTCACACATGGACACAGCTCATCCAGAGTTAATTCTGCACCATGTCGTTCCCAGGGGCTGAATTGTTTCCCATTTCCCTACTCTCCTCCTCCTTTCTCTCCCCCTTTCCCTTCGAAGCAGGGCTCATTCAGGAGACAAACTGCAAGCAGGCTCCCCCCCAAATAGGAATTAACGTTACACGAGGCAGTCACTATCCCACAAGAATGTTTGATAGAGTTTCTGTACTTTTGCCACAGTATGATGCCATGTGACACAACTGTACCAACAACCAGAGGCTACCCTCCCTAAACTACTGAGAGCCTCACCTGTGTGCCATCCCAGGCCTTGGAGGAGGGAGCGTGACGGTGGTGGCTCTGCTTACCTCCTTGCTGAGCCTGTGGTGCAGACAGCTGGGATTGCTCCTAGTCTCATTCCCTCCCCAGCGTGAGGCATAAAACATAAACCAAGTTCTAATCTCTTAATGAGATTAGAACTCTTTCTCCAGTGCTGCTCTGGAAATACCAGATCAGCAGTAACCACATCCTAGGCTGTCACTTTCCTCTTTCCACAGTCTCAAAATGCAATTACTTGGGTAAGGCATGCACCATGAAGAAGGCAGTCTTTCCTATCACCCTTTAAGAACACTCCTCCCCTCACCCCCCCAGCCCTCCACTTTCTGCCCCTTCTCAACAGAAACATGTTCTCATACACACAGTTTTAACCATATGCACATTGCTCTTTACCTTCCGTGCTGGGTTTTTTCATTTCTTCCACTCTTATGAGTTTCTTCCTGACTCTGCGAGTAGAATTCACCAGCTTGTGCAACCTCTTAAACTTCACCGACTCCTCTGTTTCATCATCGGATTGTTCTCTTGACTGGCAAAGAAACAAAGGGAATATTAATAAAGTAGTAGTTCCACCGCTTGCTCCTTCAAGTCAAGTTAACTCAGTTCATCTGCTGCGCTGTGTCAATGCAGCTCTGTAACTGGTGTTATATTTTCAGCCCAGGTCAGACAGAAACATATAAATTACTAAGGGTTTTCTTTTTTTAAATTTTTTTTCTTTTCCTGAGAGCGTGACATACCATTTTGATTTCTAAATCAGTGCAACGTAAGATCCTAGGCATTGCAACGCATTCCTGTCCTTGACTTTCTTCCCATGCATTGTGTAATAACTACTTCCACGTCTTCTCTCAGTATGTTTCAGGCAGGGCTGTTTCCCAGGGCTTCTTACCATACCAGTTATGCTCCTGTGGTTTGGGTCAGTCACTGGTCTGTCTGGCATCTCAAAACTGGCTGTTTAAACCTGGTTATAAACAGCTTCTCCAAAATGAAGTTCTGTCATTGTCGACTTCTCTTTTTTTTACCCTCAGTCTTCCCAGAAAATCAAAACCAGCAGCACAAGAAATGGATGGGAAGGAAAAGGAAGGAGGAGACCTCATCTGCCTCACTCCCGAACTGCCACAGCTACAAAATATTCCTTTCCTCCTCTCTGCTCCCCTACACTCCTTCTGAAGGCTCTTGAGGCTGGAATTAAGATGGACACAGCATTCCTCCAGCACTGACCAAGGGAAAACTCTGACCTTTTCAGATATACAGTGCAGTCCATATTCCCCAGCATCCCGTTTCGTTTTGCATCTGATCCAGTATGCTCAGTTCCAGCTGTTTTCCCTCAAGTATCAACCATTACAGAGACAAAAAAAAATTTCCCTCTCTCCAGCAGCAGTGACACAAGCTGAAACAATCCATTCCTTGTGAACGAGAAGACGACTTCGATTTTCGAGCCAGATCCAACGTTCAATGTGCTACTTCCTCTGTTTTAATCAGTTCAGAATGTGGAAGGTGGCGGGGGGAAGGGAAGAGAAGGGGAGAGGAGAGGAAAGGAGGCCGGCAGGGCTCTCCAGCTTGGCCAGGCCAGTCCTGGCACCACACACTGCTGCACATTCCTGCACGCGGTGCGTGCTCCAGCTGGAGTGCTGTATAGATCATATACTTTACTTTGTTTCCACCTGTGGTCCCAGCCAATTCGCCGCATTCTTAATGGTCGGCTCTAAAAGCCTTCATGCAACTTCCTGCCAGTGCAGATATCTGTGTTTCCACAGCCCGCTCATCCTTTTCTGCTCCTTCTCCTTAATGAAACTTTTAAAAAAAGAAAAATTCCCAACAAATGCAAGCCAATAAAAAAAAAAAAAAAGCTGCTCCCTCCTCATCTGGAGGCTGAATAAAAGACAGATCAAGTACAAAAATACTTTCTGCTTTTCTAATACACTTAAATATCAGGATGTGGTAATAACAGTAGATGCCATGGGGCAGGACACCAGTTTGCAGTTGCACAGGCACACTTTCAAAGGAACAAACAGAACCTGAAGGACTCAGGGCAGCTCTGAAAGCTTACCTTGCAGGCACATACCTCACAAAGCCAGTAGAACCACATCAGAGCAAATTTCAGCCGCTTTTTGCAAGGACACTGTCAATTATCCATTTCCCACAAACTTCATGTTACTCCAAAACAAGAAGGAATACCAAATGGAGCACATATGGCAGTAGGAATTACCATTCTGCCATATAAGAGTCGCAGGAATGTGTTTATTATGGGTACAGGCTGGCTAGGTAATTAATAATCTTCCTTCGGGAAAAACAGGGCTGTAAGGAGGAGTGCCAGACTTGTTTATATCAAGATAAATTGAGCAGCAAGATGAGCATTAATTCAAAGATTATGGCTGGGACAACTTAGTGACATGTCAACTAGGCAGACATATTTAGTTAAGATGACAAATGGATTATTGACCATAATCAAGAAGTTCAGTCAAGACTTCTTAGGCCATTAAGCGCATCCTGGCAAGCAACCATCATGCATACTCTGCACTTGAGATATGTTTATTTTAAATGTAATTACTCTCAGTCATTGCTTTTCTTCATTACTTTTCGTACACCCTTGGTTTGCAAGACTAGTGCTTGTAAAACTCCAAGCTTTGTAAGACTTAGAGAATGGCTCATACCTGATCCTCCCACCCAGGATTTCATCAAGAATAAACAACTACTCTTACTTTTGCACCACTGGCATCTGGTAAAGAACTGTACCCCTCAGGATTATGAAGACTCAGCAATAACAACAAAAGCTTTTACAATGTCTGACTTTTGCACTCACAACTACCAACACAAAGGTGAGCACCAAAATAGCATCAGTGCAAGATACTGACATCAAACCCAAGTGGGTGGTACAGGCGGCCTCCACTGCACTTCAAAATAAACAAAGTCCCACCATAACAAAGTGCCAACTGGTTTGTCCTGCTACTTCAGGACTCCCAGCACCCTTATCAGCTGAGGTCCTCTGCAGGCAGCGATAGAACCTTCCTAGTGGTGGTGCTCAGCCAACAGAGGCAAGAACAGCTCATGTCTTACAACAGGAGTTGCTGGATAATGGGTTGACTAAGAACAAAGTCTCTCTCCAGCAGCCTATTTCCTATCATATTGGGGAGCACGTGGCACAGAAAATCTTCTGTAAAGGAAAATGAGGGCTAATACTTTTACGCAAAAAGGCCAAAAAACATTGGTGACTACATCAGTGCTGATGCTCAGGAAACTTTCTTGTCAAATAATGCTGATTCTCTGAAAATGAAACCATTTTGAAAAAGGGTTACTTTTGATTCACTTCCTGTTCTTGAAACAATTTTTTAAAAAAGGGCCTTAGATTATCAGAAGTTTCCATATCGGCACATGCGAAATAGAGCTTAATTTTCCAGCTCAAGCAATGCTTTCTTTTACAGCTAATATTAAACAGAAACACAAAGCATTCAGGCCATAAGTGACATATCTGGAAATCACTGAACTTCGACGCTTACACTTCCCTGACCTGCTCTACCCTCCCTGCTTCCACAGTGACTGAATGGATTGTTTGGTGGCTGTCCCTAACTTCAGATGACAAAAATCACCCCAATCTCCCCAACACATGGCAGGCTGGGCAAAAGGCTGGGACATCTCTGGCAGCCAGGGCTGAGCATGGGGCTTCGACACAGCCGGCTGCCAGCCCTGCTCTTGCTCTCTCCCCCCTAGACAAGCACTTCAGCACGCTGCAGCACCGCAAAAGGGTAGACACAGTCTGTTAAAGAGGCAACAACATGCCTGCAAGAGGCCAGGCTCTCTGGCACAGGAGGAGGACATACTGCAACCCCTCTGCCAACACCTCCCAGCCCCTGGCACATGGCAGTCCCGTCAGGCCAAGCCTCGGCATCATTAATGTGCTAGTAAAACAGTCGAGGCCCCTCCATCTTCCCGTCCCCCCACGCGTGGCCAGAGCAGGCCTCTCCCCGCACTCCAAGGGGAAGAGGAACACATTTGCAGTACTGCAAATAGGAACCACTTAACTTCCATCTCCTCCGCTCCAAATTTTCCATCCGAAAGCCCATATGGCTCAACTTTTAATTATTTTGGCTAATGTTGTATGTAGTAATTCTGTGGTGAATGCTTAAGTGTTTCATTTCTGGTTTCCAGGGCAACATTACATCAGATTGCAGACAGCTGGCTCCACAGCCATAAACCATAACAAATTAGCCAAAGCTGATGCACAAGAATCGCACTCGCTTTAAAGAGAGCACAGGGCTCGGTTGGGCTGCCGGGGACCCGGAGAAGCCTGCGGGGCCCCTTGGTGGGGCCGGCCGGGTGGAGCCGCCTTTCCCGGCGCTGCTTGGAGCAAGTGCATCCCCAACACATCTGCAATGCTCTCACGGTGCGGAAACGCGCCAGCTTGGAGAGCTCGGCTGCACAAACGCGCGAAGGACTACAGGAAAACAGGGACTAAATTAAGAGCATCTGGAAATACCAAGGACTGCATGCAGAGGGCTGCAGCCACCACGTACCACATGGCTGGAAAGCTATGGAGGGGCCAAGGCCACCACCCAGCTCTTCACCGCTAACAAACATGCCCACAAACCTATGAAGACGCTCTCAAATCCAGGAGACAGATTCCTTCTCCCACCTCTAGTGTCTCTTCTGCTCGGAAAACTTTTTCTACTTGTGGAGCTCTAAAGGCCACGTGTTTCATCATCTTGTATGTAAGATCAAAGTAAAAAGCATTATGCTCAGGAACAAATAGGAAATGAACACATCTATTTTGATATTCAAGGAGCCCTCTACAGTTCTGTTCCCGGCACCGTCTTTGCTTTCTCACCCACTTTTCTCACACAGGCTCTTTGCTGCTGCCTGCTCTGGAGGCAGGGCACACGCCTTGCTCTGCTGCTCTCTAACATCCAGCCCATTTCACACACCATAAAAATAACAGTCCTAACCTCCCTCTTTGAATTAGTGCTTCACACACACGCGCGCACACACACAGAGAAAATTAACATTTATTAGGGTACTTGGAATTAATTGGTAAAATTTAAACCAGAAATAAGTAGATAGCTTTCAGCAGGACTAAGTTTGGAAACACTTCAGGGTTATAGCAGCAGCCCTTAAAAAACACAAGGTAGGCAAAGCCTGCTAGCCAGGTCCAAATAAAAATGTTTAAGAAACACTAGGACAATATCCAGTTAAAACTATTAAAACTGATTAATCTGTTTCACCTCCATAAACAAAAACATATGTGACTTTTACATGAGCTGTGTGAAGCCATTAGAGAGATGTTAAAATTTTACAATTTGCTTTATGTCCAGTAATAGTTTAGCTCCAAACTGAAAACTCTAGGAAACCTCCCATCTAAGAAACGAGAAAATCTCTTAATATCTGATTAAGCCCAAACTGCAATTATTTTTGGCTATCAGACAATTCTTGTTCAGCAAATTGGGGCAAAAACCCCACATTCAGACTCATGGGCATATCACATCACATCTCCCAGCCTTGGCTAGCTCAATTCAGAACTGCAAGCTGTATAGTAAATGCAAAGAGATTTTGCTGTTCCCTTTAGGAGACGTGGCTACACGTGTCCTTCCTTCCTTCTCTCTAACAGGCTTTATATCTGCCAAAAGAAACAACCATTCTAACTTCTTAAAAATTTTTATTGAAGATGCCTGGATAAAGTCAGAGAAAGGAGAATAGAACAGAAAAGAACTTAAAAGCCCAAGGAAAGGAAGAACTGAGAAAAGCTATGCATGCTGTGCTGTGCCTAAGAATAACCACAAAAGCCTTTTCTCTTTCTCCCTCTCTGAAACAGGAGGCACATCCTCTCCACATCATGCTACATGCTCAGTGACTTACCAGCTTCGGCATTTATAGGCCTAAAGCTCAGTTTCGAGTAATTCCCCCTGAGTCCTCAACTGCTGTCAGCTTCGTAACCCTAAAATTTAGGAGCAGACCCTTCTTCTGAAGTATTGTATTCGCTCTGTATCCTGTGCACAAAATGCTGCTTCTCTGAAGTTACATTATCAGACACCAAACTGGCTCTGATTCCAGCGCTGAATATGTAAAGAAGAAAAAAGCGTGATGCTGGACTCAATTAGCTGTTTTCTGCTCACTGATTGATTCCCCCAGTTACTCGCTAGCTGCATAACTTGCAAGAAAGGCATAAGTCATCAGCTCTAAGCAAATCTTCTATTCACCACGAGGAAAAAAGGGAGTGTTGTACATGGCAAACAATCCCTGTTTTCACTGACGAAGGCTTGGTGACCTCTTGCTGGCCTCCAGTTCCTTAATTACTGTCTATGGAATTTCAGTGAAAGAAAAAAATACAGAGAATCTCTGCAAAGCCAGGATGAAGACTGACCCTCAAACACAACCGCTAGAGTGGAGGCTGTGTCTATAGGAAATATAACTTAAGCCCTCCACCAGGCTTTTTTTATTTTCACTTCTTAATTCTTTTGACAAAAAGCCCCCCTGAGAATTTCCCTTTATAAAGGGCTAATTTGACAGAAAAATAAACCTTGCTTAAATGTTTTTTAAACTAGTGAACTTAGATACTTTTTTTTTCCCTTTCCCCTTGGTTTCAGTGCTATAAAAAAGAACATCACAAAGAACTGGAAAGGCAAATGATGTTTAATTCAGAAATATCAGGCTGGTCTAGAATTAGCCATGTTGTGGCTTTCTGAAGTATTGTAGCATGACTTCCATCTTCTTCTCCTAGGCTGACCTCAGATCTCCCTTCCTAAGAAACAAATTCTGAGATGCTCAAGTAAATTGGCACTCCTCTTATAGTCAACCATACCTAATCCCAAACCTTGGGACAAATCCAGAATTTGGACAATTTTTCTCAGAGCACAAGAAAACACGGACCAAAACCTCTACTAATTAGGAGCACCGCTACCCAGTGTTGGAAAGCAGTGGCAAGGGCATATCAGAACAGCACTGTCTTTAAGACAAGAAAAGATTCTCCTTACTCAGGACCATACCATCAGTGGCCTATTAATCTGGATTTGCCTCAGATCAATCCATCACACAGTGATATCACAGTGGGAGTAAACTTCTACTTCCTTTCATGACTGGCTGACTTTAACGAGCCACCTAGCCAAATACCCTTTTTCAATTTCTTCATCTTTGTACTAGTGATAGTACACAGCTTTTCTAGTCCCTAGTGGTCATGTAAACTAGATTTACTGGTGTGTTGTAGCTGGGTTCTTACCCCTGAATTACTTCAGCCCCAAAACTCTGATGGAAAACCTCATGGAAAATTCTAAGCTTCAGATAAAACCAGCTAGTGTTCTCCAATTTCAATAACATACCAGCCCACATCAAGTGAAACATGACAGCAGCTTCCTTGAAATGTATCCCAGATTCCCTTAAAAGTTCATGGCCATGAGTGAAACTGTTCTAAGTCTGGGTCTTTGCAACTTGCGTTTTGAAGGTTTTAGGTTTCATTAAGAAATTTTTGCAAACCCGTAATCCTTGTAGAGGCTGTTTATAGAAAACTGTATGAAGCGCAAATGTGGTAATCCACGTCATATCCTAAGGTTACAAATAAAGGCCTCCAAAATTTTTAAGAAAATTAACAGAGGTCATAAATGTTTTTGCCACTTCACATAATTAATTGCAAGAGCTGTGTAAGTCTAAAATGTGCAGCGGAAGTGTCAGCCTCCCCAGGTAACCATATCTGGGTTCTGTCTGTAATTACTTGTAAGAAAATCAAAGGAGCATCCAATGGCTACTTTGGTGAAAGATATATTACACATTAGCTGGTGATGACACTGCTTGCTGAAATTAGTGGGAAATATTTGTTTTAAGTAATGAGAGCACAAAAATTTAATTCTCCCAGGAGCTCTGATACTAGAATAGCTGCTTAGGCAAATTCCTAAATGTTAACTGTTTCCAGGTTTTAGTTAAATAATTTTGAGAAGCACATTGCCAACATTTGCATGTGCAAGCCAGACACATGTCCTCATGGCAAAGTGTTTCTCTCACTGATTAGTATAATTAATTTTAATGACACTACAACCATACTCATGTACCACTTGTCATAGGTATATGTGGCAGAATGAAGCTCTGCATTACATTATTCCCTATCTATCTGTTACAATACACCATTCCTTTCCAATTCTCCTGCAGACTCCTCTACACACGGAGAAGAGACCCTCTAACAAGGCTCTCTGAACTGTATCTTGTGTTTTGGCAAGGCTAAGAGGGCCTGGGGAGAAACCCTACTCTTTGCTGTAGGCTGTACTATTAATGAATGGAGTACAGCACTGGTGCCGGAAACCAATCTCCTTGCATTTTGAAAAACCAAGGGTGGATCCAGCAATACATGAAATACAGTAACATTCATATCAGAGAAAAAAAAAAAGAAGAAGAGAATAAAAAGCCCTTTAGTGAAGGGTGTAATAATTTAAATTACATTCTTATAGTATTTTCAAACAATCAAACTATTAACATTACCATCCTAAGTGCGAGGAAGGAAACAACAGCGGAGGGGAGCGGGGGCAAGTGGTAACCAACAGGAGCGCAATTAAAATTTTCTATTGTACCACAAGTAAAGATTATTCAGCCTGGGTCTGCAAAATAGGGCAGTGAAACACATGGCTTTTGAGATTCCTAATTCTTGAACTGAGTAAGACTTTGTTCCAATTTAATATCAAGGCTTGGTCCCAGAAAAGATAGGGGCAGGGAAACCACACCACAGAATACAGTATCTCCTGCTGGCTGATGCATGCAGGGAGAATAGGAAAAAGCTGTTACCACCATCCTCCACCCTCTGGGTAACAGGCAGAGAAATCAGGCAGCTGCCCAAGAGCAAAAAGGTATAAAAAATTCAAGTAATGTGTTAGAATGAATATTAAATTAATTTGCCTTCCCACCTCCCACCCTCCCCAAATACATGGCCAAACATTTTGAGGTGATGTCAGTCAACAGAGCTTGTCTGAATGCATTCAAAGCAGAAGTGGTTATGAACATGCTTAATTACAGTCATTGCCTGCACATTATGGCAATCTGTCTTCTCTGAGTCATGATAGGAGGAAGATTCTTTTCAGAGACCTTATGACAGACTAATTACATCCAGTCTTCACATCGGCAGGAGCAACTCCTACTGGCAGCAAGCAGAAGGTTTATCTGAGCTACATTACTGTGAACTTCTCAGTACAATCCTACAGTGACTCTCTTTAGTCCCACTAGGGACACATATGTAGCCAAGTTGTATCTGATGACAACACAGGCAGGTCTTACATGGTGAATAATACTTAAAAGAAGTGATAGAGTATTTGTCCTCAAAAAATGCGTTTCTCCTTCAAATTTTGAAAAATTTCAGGCCAAATAGGTAAAAACTCCTTACAGTGTTCTACAAAATCAAATATAAACACATTGATGATCTCTTGCTCTATCATCACCCCACAAGATTGACCTTATTAAAACTTTGTGTTGTATCCTGGAAACTGTAATGACGACTTGCATTTCTCTCATGAAGGCTTTTGTATTACTATGCCCATGGGAAACCCTGCTCTTATGCATGGATGGAAAGGGGGTAAAAGATCGTAATAAAACACACTGTAATTCTTCTGCTACTCGCTTCCTCCAAGACATGCAGGATGCCATCCCTGAGATCAGTGGAAAAGAAGAGCAGATTGCACCTCCCAGGACAGGCCCCTGTGGCAGGCACATAGTGTGGGAATTCTGAAGCTGTTTCTTATTATAGGCTCTTTCTTCATTGTAACTGTTACTAAGCACTGACAGTATTATAGGAACTTGAATGGTAATAATAAATACACCATCCAACACAACGAGGCACATCAACATCAGTGCCTTTCAGAAAATCTTAACAGAAGTCGGGTCACTAGATTCTGCGGAGCAAAGATGAAAGCTCTGCATTCATTTGTAACCATGCTCAGCATCAGCTCCTCTTTGTTACTTCAAAGAGCATGCAGGACCTGGAGGCGGCAACAAGCTCTCTGAGAAGAACATAGAAACATCCTCTTCCATCCTTCAGCCTTCCATGGAAAAAAGAACCTTACAAAAATGGTAGGTCTTGTGATAACAGTAAAAACGGGGATAACATAGTGCACAGCTTTCAAAATGCTAAAAGTATCCATGTTGCTTCAGCATAAACACTACTGTTTAAATACCCTCCCCATCATACCCTACTCTCCACTAATATCCAGTACTGACACCCAATATACATCAACTTTGAGCTTAGTTCTAACAAGCTAAACTGACTCTACCAAAAGAAGGACTCTTCCCTGTTTACTGTAACAGTTCTGGAGTATGAGCAAGACTAATAATGAATGGTTAAACATTTTAAGAATCCATCAATAATATCAATAAAAATCAATTTTAAAGTTGCTGTATTTAGAAAGCATCCACAATTTGAACCACTGAAATATAGTATAACCCTGAATAATGTGGATTTGCTGCAGTTACACTGCGATTTACTCCTAAGGTAACTGATGCTCCAGAAGTTACACTGTAATTATGTCCATGTGGAGGCCAGTGACAAGTGGAGTCCCTCAGGGATCAGTACTGGGACCAGTCTTGTTTAACATCTTTGTGGGCGACATGGACAGTGGCATTGAGTGCACCCTCAGCAAGTTTGCCGATGATGCCAAGCTGTATGGTGTAGCTGACATGCTGGAGGGAAGGGATGCCATCCAGAGGAATCTTGACAGGCTGGAGAGGTGGGCCCACGCCAACCTCATGAAGTTCAACAAGACCAAGTGCAAGGTCCTGCATCTGGGTCGGGGCAATCCCAAGCACTGATATAGGCTGAGCAGTGACTGGCTTGAGAGCAGCCCTGAAGAAAAGGACTTGGGGGTACTAGTGGATGAGAAGCTCAACATGAGTCGTCAGTGTACACTTGCAGCCCAGAAAACCAATCATATNTCTTTTCTTCCTACTCTTCACACTTACCAAACAACACACTAATAACTGTTGGGAGTCGGAGATAATTCTATCGGACTTCATCTTTTGTCAGAGTCAGCTTTGTACCATAGGTAATGCAATCCTGAGTCAACAGTTTCAGCATCTCTTGGATTGAAACAAATACGACCTAAAGTCTATTCTTGTCTGTTCTGCCTTTGACACTGCTGGTAGACACAAACCCAATACTCCACATCCTTACAGCTTCTAGTCCCATTTAACAACTTAGTGAATGGAAACATCCTCAGGAGATAATACGAAGAACAGGAGCAACAAAAGACTATCTTACTCCAGCTAGAGATGTCGCTGTGTGGACTCGATTTGCTGCCATCTGTTACAAAGCATATTGATGGAAGACAGAAAAGAGCAGCAATGCAAGTGGAAGTTTTCCCCAGCATCGACCTCAGGGCAGATGCAGATGTGCACAGCATGCCTCCAGGTCTGCACAACTGCTGCCACTCTCCTCAGTGAAAACAAATGGGTTGCCAGTTTCCTACTGGTAATGATGTCACATTGACAGCCCTGGGTAAAGAAGTGCTGGGAGGGCAGAGGTAAAACAGCACTGCAGGCTTCCCACTGCCCACCCACAGGCCATACTGTTGGAGGGAGATGCCAGTTTTGTTCTCACCACTCAAAAATTCGACGGCCTCTCTCCTGAGGCAGGTGGAGGGGTCTCAGGGCAGTGCCACACAGCTCACTGTGGCACCCTTCAAACGAAGGCTGGATACGCTACCTGGAAGCTCAATGAGCTCTGGGTGGCTGACCATTATCTGCTGACCAAAACCAAAATACAGAAGCCTGACGAGACCAACAGAACAGTTTAGAGACAATTACAACCGCATTTAGCTTGCATCTACAGAAACTGTCATTGAAGTTAATTAGTGGTTTGTTTCAGTGGCAGCACACATACATGCTTCTGTCACAACCTCCCTCCTGCTTCTCTTTCCCCCACTCCTGCACCAAACATGGCAACTGGTACCAATTGGTAGCCTTTCAGCAGAAGGCACAGGAAAGGATTTATACTGATTTCTCTTAATGCTGATGCTCCAAGCTGGGCTGGAGCTGTACCAGTGGGGCTCGGGGGATGAGGCAGCCCTGTTTTAGATGAACTGAGAATTTCAGCCCCCAAAAGTTATCAAATGAGCTTTTATCTTTAAGAAACATAAAAGGCACCTCAGTGTAAAGAAAGAATGTGATACAATTTTTAAGTCCTCTCTTTCCCTGGACTTTCTGACTCCCGAGGACAAACAGGCCCTTATCTAAAATCCAGAAAAGGATCCATTTGTAATCCGCACCTGCTTTATATCCCAACGCTTGGCACACGGCAATGAAAGCTTGTCTGGGGTTACTGTGAGCAGCCTTCATTCCAACAGAGATGAAGCATAAATGTTCAGAAATAAATTTGTGAAAAAATGACAAAGCATTTTAGACTTTTGATGCATTTGACTAAAAAGAAAAACAGCTTCAACTGCATTACCACTTTAGCAAATAAATAACATACATACTTTGTTTTGAAACAAAGGGGCCACAGAAGTGAGACTGAAAGCTACAAACTGCTCAAAAGTAGCAGAGAACCAAGTCACCTACTGACTTGAAAAAGCCTTTGTTTATTTGTTTCTTAAGAGCAAACAAACAGGACATACAATTAACTGCACAGCAATGACAACAGGCTGCCTCCCTTTGGATGCTGAGATGACCCTTCAATCCTTTGTGGTTCATCTTTATGGTTTACTTGTGTAAGGGTATGAAATGCAAGATTCCATTTCCCAGCACACTAATTTAGAAGAAGAGAAGCTGAGAAAAAGAATCCTTAAATCAATATTTGAAACGAGTTAAGGATCAACATCAGTAATGTTAGTCATAAACACATGAATGCTACACAAGTTATTTAAAAAAAACAGTGGGGGTTTTTCATAAAAAAGAAAACAACTAATAATATTTGCCCTTTAGATGTCATTCTGTAGGTGGCTGTTCTTATGCTGTGGGCAGAGAAGACTTGAAAGCAATGGAGTAGAACTCTCCAGACATTCTGCCTTCATTTTTAGATTCTCTGATTGCTTAGATTCTACTTTTTTTTTCCTTCCTGATATGTAGTCATTGGGCAAAGCTAGACCAAGACTCTCCACAAAAACCTAGTGACGCATCCTCCCAAATCCTCCTAACTACAAACAGGTCTCTCTGCCTGCAAAGATAAAATGATAAAGAAAAAAACAAAGCCATTTTACTAGTGTCTTGATATCTTTCAAATCTTCAAGGTTAGCAAACAAATGTATAGCAAGTGAACAAAAATTACTATTTTCCTAAATTCCCTCAATCTGCAATTATCATGCAATTTTCTTTTATCATTTGTGTGTACAAAGTGTTTACAAAATGATCAAGTATGATCACAATGTTCCATTAAAAACTGCCTAGTAACCACTTGGCCATGAGACTGACAGAAAAAAAGAAATCAGAAAAGATGCCATCAGAACCAGAAGAGCCATTTCCCAAGGAGTTTTAATTCAAACCAGAAATTTCAATTTCAGTAACTCATATTTTCAATTACTTTCTGAGGTTAGATAGCAGTGGTCTACCTAACGGAATGTTTTTAATATACGGATGTTGTGGTTTAAGGTTTGGGGAAGGGGAGGGACAGGTGGAGTGGCTATTCCACTCCCCTTCCTGCCACACTCTATAAAAGGACACAGGAACTTCCACTCGTCCCCCTCCTCGCTGGAATTGCTGCTGGCTCAGGAAGGCTCTGTGGCTGCTACAACTCCACGTGGCTCGGAAGAAATCCAGTGGCATCCAAGGATTGGTGTTGTATATATTTGTATATATACCTTCCCTTGTTACCTTTGTATATTTCCCTTCCTTTGATATCCCTTTAGTTACTCCCTGTTAAAAGTTGTGATCTTGATTTTCCAACTTTGTGTGAGGCCTTTCTTTCTCCCCTGGGAGGGAAGAGGGGAGGGGGAAGAGGGGTGAAACAAATTCTGCTCCGTGGGGGGTTGCCCTGAGCCTTAAACAGAGACAACGGAATAACATTTTTGTTCCATGACCTTTATAAAATGAGTAGGATAGTTTTAAGTTGAGATTCCAAATTTGCAGAGTACAAATCACACAAATGGCACTGGAAGTCAAACCATTTGGCAAAGAAAGGGCTTGAAAACAGAATCCTCTTTGCACATTGCAAAAGCTGGTCATTTGAGATTAACAGAAATGTCCTTTGGCAAAACAGTATAGGTGAGCGTATACCCTATCTCTAGACATATCTGATACTTTACACTGTTTGTATTTCCCTGTTGCTTGTAAATTATAGCCCAAAGTCTTTCACCTCATTTAACTCTAGTTTCTTTCTTGTCCACAAAAAGGAAGCCAAGCTGACTTCTGTTCTAACATGAACTTTTGTTTCTGCAGATGACCTGCTTTTCCCTTGAAGGCAGGCAGTTTCACAGCTTCTGTTAAATGCAGCCAAAATAAAAATTAGGAGCACAGAGACAAATCTTGAGAGGTATCTACAATGATGCAATAGAGATACCCTCCTTTAAGCTAGCAGGAAGATGGTTCAAATCCTACCAGAACAGCAGAGAGAGGCAACAGAGCTCTTGGCTCAAAGTGTAAGGATGGCTCAGGAAAATAATTTTAGAGAAAAGGTGCCAAGTTGTTCCATTAAGGGAGGAAATACTGAGTCATGTTTGGTCCTCAGAGGTATACACATGTTTCAGTAACTTCAGCACAAGCATAAACTGCTATTAGAAGATTTAAGGGAGAAATTCAGTATCCTTCTGACATTTGACCATGGTAAAAGAAACTTTTGAGACTTTTATGCTGTAGGTACCTCAGCCAAAGGCCCTAAGAAGGGAACATCCAAGCTATAAATACTGAAGAGAAAAGAATCAAGACATCTTTCAACCACCTAAACAATCAATGCAGAAGATACAGGATCCTTCCTTCTTTATTCTCTGCATATTTCTGATATATCAGAACAGAGTATAAGGCAACATCAGTCACCCTCTGCTCCCATCTAACTAAAGATGGGCATATTTTTTTTTAATACAAACAAGAAAATCTTTCTCCACCACAAAATATTTTAAACATCTCATAAAACGACATAGAATTCTTCTTTTCATTTAGGGGGAAGCAGCTAAATGTCTGCTGCAGTTAGCAGGAAATTCCATTGACAATAAAATAAATAAATTAATCAATAGTCTCAAAAGCCTATGAATCAATTATATGAGTTACAAAGAGCTTGAATTTGACAGCCGAATGTGTTCTTCTCTAAGATTTATCTGTGAAATTTCAATTAGAGAAATGAAGTGGAATAAACCACTCAGTGAAAATGAAGATATTTGGAAGGAAAAAATTAATTAATTCAGTATGGCATGACACAAAGACCGTCTGGTGCCCATGAAAACAACAGAAGCTACACAGCTCAGAAGTAAAAACGAGCGAGTAAAGCTGCCTTACTGCTTATGTGTCTGGCAAAAGCTGCAAACTCTTTGGGCTAAGAGACAGCAAATGCAGAGATAGAACTTTTTGAAAGCAGCAGGCCACTTGGAGTTAGCCAGATCCACATCTAGAATGCATCAACAAGGGCAAGGAAGGCTTGAGAAACTGCTTCCCAGTTACTGTGAATCAACAAAGTGAAACAATTCCCTCTAAACAACCTAAAAAACCTTTTCTGTGAATTTTGGAACATGAGCATTTTTGCCTGAAATCACTTGTGCTTTTGAAGCTCGGCAACAAAGGGTCAGGTCAAAAAAAAAAAAAGGGAAAAAAAAGAGATTATACAACAAGGCTATCAAAGCCTATGACAACAGATCTTGAAGGTTTAAAATTCACGTCAAAGATTTCCTGCAGACTGAACATAGCATCACAAAGTCAAATGATACATTTGCTATTAAGGAAATCACCAAGGTAAAGAAGGATGTTTCTGTACCACAATAAAAGAATTAAGATACTAAACTATACAGGGGAGCTGTATGAGAATGACAGTTACTTACATTATAATTGGAAGATCCATCAAATGTTGTGTAAGAACCATCAGGCCACTCTGTAGCATCTACAGTGCTCGACTGCCTGTGCTGGGCTTCATACTCCTTCAGCTGAAATTTGAAAAGACAGAACATTTTCTAGTAAGAAGAAACTAACAATATTCATTAAAATAGCAAGAGGTCCTTTCAGTTTCCCATCCCCATATTATTGTGGAACTTGGAAAATGAGAACTTTTGCATCGCATGTTTCACTTCAAAATATATTAATTTTTTTTAGAATCAGAAGTTTTAATGATGAGTTGTTTGGGGTTTTTTTCATAACAGGAAGTGACCTGTAAATACTGAATTTTGATGAACTGTCATTGGTAAAATATAAATTACACTTCCCCATCTCAGAGGCACAGTTTACAGTGGACAGACTAAATCACAACCACCTGCCAATTTCCTTCATAAAGAAAATGATCTGCAGTAAAGATTAGGAACCATCTTTTATAATTTTAAAAGAAAAGACCATCTTTCCCATTTTCCAATAAAAAAATCAAACTGTTGATGTATAAGAACTGATGATACATGTATTAAAAAAAGAAGTTGCTGCTAGTAGCTCAGACCACTAGAGGGGAGCAGTACCAGTACATATATGTACCATACAGGTTAGGTACAACCCTCCCCCCTGGCCCCCAAATTTTTTAACAGCAGGGAATTAAAGAATTCCCAATATGACCATCTAGTAATTCTAAAATGTTGCATTTTTTTTCCATTATACAATTTCCAGCAAAGCAGTATTTTCTTCAGACAATAACAGAACTTTATATTCTAGGATAATGCATTTCAAGATGTAGTATGCCAGCACAGAAATTTATCTGAGTGCCAATTCATGATCTAAATCACGCATGCTGCACCTCTAATGGAACCATGCAGAATACCCCGTGTTCCATCGCAGTATTGTGCACAAGGGTACAAGATTCAAAAGTGGCGTGGAAACTTCAACACTGACCCTCTGGCTCCTGAGCAAGTAAAATCTTAACCCTATTGCTGCACAAATACCTGTAACGTATTGTATTTTTCTTGTGTTTAATTAACATTTAAATTTTGTAAAGAAACACTTGCGATAGCCACTGCACTTATCAAAAAACACATCTCTGTTGATTTTAATGTCAAATGTCAAAAACAGATGAATATGTTTTCTTGAAGGCTATTAAAACAAAAGATCACCTTTTTGGCTAAGAAACAAGCAGAAGAAATTTTATCTTGAATGTTTGTATTTTTTAAAGTCTTAATTGCTGAAAATGGAAGCCTTCAATCAAACTGCTCTTCAGCCATTAGCAGCAGGAAAATAGTAAGAAATGTATGTGTTCTGAAACAACTAAGGCAAGCTCAGCAAAACTTGAAGCATTCCTTTTAGTACTTAAACCTTTGAACATACATGATAAATAAGGGCTAGTGCAGGTGAGAATCCTCTTCCTTACTTTAGACAGCTGCAGTGAAAATGTCTACGCTTGAGCTTTTCTCTGATTGGCACCCTTTAGTGCCTATGGAGATTAGCAAATGCTTTTAGGACTTGATTAATTTACCATGCACTGACATCTATTTTTGAGCTAAATCTCACTTTTCCCCATAAAAAAAGTAATTGCTAACTAATTCATGCTGCCTAGTGTAATGGGACAAACAGGCAGGCTGTCTCCCCCTTCTCCTGTTTTCTGAGCAAATTAAAACACCAAACTGGTATGTCCTGCATCCTAAAACATATTTCTCAAGGAAACAGAAGTATGTACATATCATACCCTAGCAAGCGCTTCCTCAATGGTGATCATCTTCTCTTTGACCATCATCATCAGCTGGATCCGCTCCTCATCACTCATCGTGATCTCACTGGCCACATACCCTACATCCTCTCCTGCAGGAAAAAAAGCACAGAGATAAGAAGAACATGTAAGAGGTCATGTACAGAGCACAGTACATTGAAACTGGATTTTACTCAGTACTCTGAATTCTGGTTGCCATGTGGATATGGCTGGCCAGAAACAGATCCTCCCCAGAGCAGGCTCATAGTAAGATTTCAAAGGGCTGAATGATTTGGAAGCAACTGAGCAAGAAAAGGAAGCAAATTATGGCTAGAAAACTAAGTCTACTTTGACACTGAAAGCAAGAAGAGAGCATAAAAAAGAGAAACAAAAACTTACTGTCATCACAGTTATTGAGCCTGAAAGACAAGAATCAAAAGGGAAGGTGCTAATGCCAGAACTCCTGCACTCAGCACTGCAGTCAGCTACCAGAGCGGGTGGGAAGCCCCTTCAGGAATGGCATGCTGGGCCCTTGCAGCTCTCTGCTGCAGACTGGCCATGTTCCCTCATTTATCCAGGCTATCTAATCAGCAACTGAGCTGGCACATGATGCTGGATGTATTGGGGCTTTCAACTCTAGGACTTCTCCTTTTGGTATGTGCTTGGCATGTCAGGACAGATAATTAGAACTTGCCTTAAGAGCCAGCAAGGACCCATGCTTAACAGAGTGCAAATGTGCCCCTTTTCTACCTCCTAAGTAGGCTCCTGTCATCTTTCAACCTGTCTGAACACAGACATAGTGGCATGGAGAAGCATCTGTTTGCAACACAAGGAACTAACAGATACACATGGGGAAACAGAAATTTTCTGCGTGAAGAGAAATACCTAAAGCAATGCACAGCTGCATCTCTTGGAGAACAACTAGAGAAACAAGACACTTGACAGTTTCAGTGGAATTGATCCCTACATTTGCACTTTTACTACTCCTTCTTGTATTGTCTTCTACAATTCTAAGATTCTAAGACTGGCCCTTAGGAATCCCAGTCCTTGGGGGTAAGAAGAAAGTCTGGAAGAAGGGAGACTGGAGGAGGATTGGGTTCAAAGTTATTTAGGCAAACTGGACACCCACAAACCCTTGAATCAGTTCAAGAAAGACAAGGAACTACTGGAGACAGTCCACTGGAGGGATATGAAGATCATTAGGAGACTGGAACATCTCTCTTACAAGGAAAAGCTGAGAGACCTGGGTTTGCTTAGCCTGGAGAAGACTGAGAGGGGATGCTTATAAATATCTAGAGAGTGGGTGTCAAGAGGATGGGGCCAGTCTCTTTTCAGGAATGCCCAGCAATAGGACAAGAGGCAATGGGCACAAATTAGAACACAGGAAGGTTCACTCTCTTTACTTTGAGGGTGACAGAGCGCTGGAATAGGCTGCCCAGAGAAGTTGTGGAGCCTCCTTCTCTGGAGACTTTTAAAACCTGGCTGGACATGATCCTGTGTAACCTACTCAAGGTGAACCTGCTTTGGCAGGGGTGTTGGACTAAATCATCCACAAAGATCCCTCCCAAACCTCACCATTCTGTGATTCAAGCCTAAAGCAAATAGGTTAAATTAACCAAATGCCAAAGAAAGGAGAAACAAGTTTCTCATAAAACAGATCAGCATTTCTCTCATCAAGTCAGGATCAGAAAAAAAAAAATCTTGTTAATTTACAGGTATTACTTATAAATATGTATTAACTGCATCAGTTTGTGCATGTGCCATCACTGACAGTAAGGGTGGAAGCCAGCCCAGCCTCATGTCTGCAGTCTCACCAAGCATGACTTCCCTTTCTCAGCCCTGTCATGATGCACTAAACCTGTGACACTTTCAGATCCACAGACCCCCAATGGCCACAATGCTGCAAATGAATTTTACTCCTTCGTGATGCTGGCTCCTTCTATTTCACGTGGATAAGTTATATGTTGTTAAAAGCAATTTACCTTTTGAAGTCTGCCTCATCAGTCCTTTTTGGTTCTTTCGGAAATTCTGCCAGAAAAACTTATTTTTCTTTTTCCAGTCTGCTTTCCCTGAAAGGAAGGTGAGGAGGGAGAATGAGGGGAAAGGGAAAAAGAATTTGAGAAAGAAACATTAATTAGTAAATGCTAGAGAAGCTTTCAATCATTAAGTTGTATTTTCTAAGTAAAAAACAAGAATAAGAAAAAGAATCTCAATTTTTCAGTTTTTCTTGAATTCTTCTGTACTAAAACTATGCTGATGTAGCTATTTCAGAGAAATGCACATTCTTTTGTAATTGCCAGTGCTATAGAGGGCTGAGATAAGCCAGTAACTTACATATTTTGAATTATAAACAGAAAATATTTTACATTCGCTTTGATATCTGTTGACTTGTTAACGTCAAGTCTGAAAGTGTTTTTGAAGCTTTTTTTTTGATTTATTCTCTTTAACTGAACCACAATTATGCAGCCTAAGAGACAACTCAGATAAGTAATTTTCTAGTATGTGTGTGCATATCTATACAGAGAATAAACACTTCACGTATATATAAATGCACACACATATGCAAAACACACAAGCACATTCTGCTACTTGGCATGAGAAATTCTATGAGACCATCAGCTGCATCTGCCTCTTGCCCTCTGTGTGCCTGGCCTATACAAGGCTGGGTCTCCATGTCCATTAATTTCCAATCCACATATGGCTTGATGACCCAGAAGCAAATCATTTGTTCTAAAGAAGAAAGGGGATGCAACTCAAGGTAGGTCATATAATTGTGTTCTGTTGAATTAACCAGGGCATATCCAATAAATATACCACCTGCAACAGAACATACTGTGCCTGATCTGGCTGAAATGCTACTGATGAGCTACTTCATCTCTCTGCTTTTGAAAAATTCAAAGCAACACAGTTTATACTGTGCCACTGAGTTTCAGCATGTGAATATAGTATTTTGGATCTCACCTTAGAAGATCCAGAGCTGGATTTACTGACTGTCTGAAACACAGCTTAAATTTAGACTATGTGGAAATGTCCCTAGAAAAACCTCCCATTTTTTCTTCTCCTCTCCAATGAGCAAAATAAAATTTGTATAGAATTGTATAACATCAACAAATACTTTAGGATAGCAATATGACTAATTATAGTAAGTTTAAAAAAAGGTGAAAGGCAATGGAAAACAAGTACATATTTAAGAATGCACACTATTTTAGAAACAACAGAAGAGACCCTGGCATGACATGTACAAAAAACCAAAAAAAACCCGTTATTCACTGGTGGTGGTAATTTTCAGAATACAAAGGGATAGGCTAGCAATGATCTAACATACAGACATTTGAAATTCAATATAACATGTCAAAAGATGCATATTTATCACATGACAATGCTGGTTGGGCAGTCTCAGTGATCACTGAAACACCCAGCATCTAACTTAAAGCTGTTGAGACTCACTCTTCCCACACACAAACGTTGCTGACTTCTGCCACTGTTGTGTTTACTCAGCTCTTCACATCTCAGCACGAGCAAAACTCAAACCCTGTTTAAGAATTCCATAGGAGTATCAAATAAAATGAAATATACTGACCTACAGAGTCTTCTTCTGAACTCAATTTATGAATGGAGATCCTAGGACAAAAAAGAGAAATGGACTTATTGATGCATCTCCCATTTCATGGGAGCTGTCTGATTACAGTAAATTACAGTTTCCAAACAATGTATCATGAGCTGTTTTCTGTTCCCTTTTCTCCCCAACACAGCAAGTTGGAAACAAAAACTGAACCCACTGGTCTGACCACAGTAACTGAGTTCCCCTCTTAAACATGCCTTTAGTGACCAGCATAGCAAAATATATACTGATGGAAACCTATGGTTAAGGCAAAGGAGTCAAGGGATCCCTCAAAAAAACACTTTTTCACATACTTTCTCCCCTTTCATTCGTAAAACAGTCATTTGGCTGCCTTAGAAACTGTAGCACAGGGATGCTGTATTTGTTTAACTGTATAACAGTTTTCAGCCTGTTTGTTTTTCATCTGAAAATGCTTTCTAAATATGTGCTCATTAAACTTTCAGGAGCCACTGTGTGGAAGAGAGAAAAGATTTAAAGACAAGGTGATGAAAGCTTCCCCAGATCCTATGAAGTGCGACCACAGACGATTGGAGACCACAGCTTCTTTCTTCTGAGTCCCCTTCTGTGTGCTTTCCCACCAGTGTATACTCCCTCCCTCAAAAGCTAGCTGGAAAGACTTATTTCAACAGAACATGGACTTTACAAACAACCCACTAAAATAGTAAGTAAATCTTTTGTTCTTGGTCTTTATGTTCATTGAACCAGTTTTCCATAATGGATTCCAACTTAGTGCCAACAGTTCATTGTGGGATCTCTGATGAGACATCACCCTGCTTCACTGCCTTTTTTTTTTCTGTCTGCATAAATGGAGCTAATGGAAATCACCAAATCTTGTGCTTTTCTTTGAAGCCTTCCTATGGGAATTGCTATTTAACCACGTTGTGCCAAGCCACTGAAACGACTTCTGCTGGCTTCAGTGGCTTTGCTGGAGGCTTCAAGTGCAAAGCATTACTGCAGTAATGCTCAGCCCCGTGACATGACAATTCCCTATTGCGCGGTGGCTCTACTGCCGTCATGCAGAATGGAAACATGCATACCCCAGCATACCAGGAAGACCTCAAGCCAAATTGTTCTTTGAATGAAGCCCTAAAATACATGCATGCTGTCCTCTTGTTGCTGTTCACAGTGTTTGCACAGTCTCTTTGCGTTTTCTTAGACCCCCAGAAGAGGGCAATGAAGAGTTTTTGATCAATTCAGTAAGCCACTTGAAGGAAAATTTTAGTTCCAGCCAGTTCAGAGTTTAGAAGATATAAGCAATTACTGGCCAATGTTTTGTAAGCATGAAAAACATGCTCATCAATTTGCAAAGACATCATCATATGGGAAATGAGACAGTATGAAGTTTCAGCTTGATGTAGTAATTCATCTAGACAAGGAGGGTTTGGCACAGCAAAGCTCTGAAATGTAACCTTACTCATTCTCAGACTGATTAGAAATTTAATCCAGCACAAACCGCAAACTAATTGAAGCAACCAAATTTCAGATTTGCAGTGCACCAGGAGGAGGGAGACATTTAGTGTTTTCCTTGCTGATGAAGTTTACCCTTAAAGAGAAAAAGTTAATGATATAGGTGATATGCTACCAAGTGCTCAGTTTTTAAGAAGCTTGAATAACAAATGCAGGAGAAAGATACAAACCCCATACTTTTGGGGTAAAAACTCCAGAAAAGCCAGTGTCAAAATTTAAAGACTTTCAAGAGGACCAGGATTTCACCCAGAGACTTTAAAGTTGTCAGTATTTTTCTAAACACAGGTGAATCAGATAAAAAGTATGTGGACTTGTCTATGGAGTCAATCAAGTAAAAAGAAAGTGAAGTTCTTTTGGAATTGACAGAATTAATCCACTACATGTTTTGCACCCAAGCATAGACCTCAACCATCAAGCAATTATTCTACTTATCTTAAATGAATTTAGTATCCACAAATGCCATTCAAACCACTGTCCTTAGAAAATGAAATCTGTTAATGATCAGAACTCTGCCTTGCTAGTGAAATCAGTCTCAAAGTAGAGAGGAAGTCTCTTGTGCTCTTCAGCCTCCAAATGCACTTTAATCCTTTTCTTCTCTTGCACAGTTGTCACCAACCATGCAAGTAAGTAGCAGGTGTAGTGGCAATGTTCGTGATGTGGACATCTGTTCACGGGGAATTACCCTGAGGCCACCAGCTCATTGCACGCTGGCCTCCAAAGGGAAGAGCAGTAGGAGAAAACTTCTGACATGCCTGAGCTAGAGGGTGTGAGAAGAACAGGATCCATAGCAAGCAGATCATCTTCTCATTTATAACTGATTTAAGAACTATGCTGACTTTCATCAGCGCATGCAAATTCCAATTATCACTGCATGCATTCCCTAAAGAGGAAATGTTCCGTGCCTGGGCTGACCTTGAAAATGCGAACAGCTGGTCTGAAGAGATGGAAATGCCAACAAAACTTACCATATAGAGCCTGATAAGGCACTGGTTTTTTAGTTCCACCAGACAACTTTGATGCTTAAAACTCTTCAGTGAAATCAATCAAGCGTTTTACTTCCTAGATGTCTGGTAAAAAATTCCAGATTACCTTGGAGTCGCTGTATGTTTGATTTGCCAATTACACTCACTCTGTTAAATCTGCAGATCCTCTGTGAACATGCACTGAAAGTGATTTGTGTTCTTCCATTCATAGACTGATAACTTGTACTGAAAGTTAATGATGCAGTGACACTTGGCAGAAGTTTCAGCACTGTGTGTCTGAAAGGGAGCCAAATGCCATTACTCCACCATGGAGGTCTTCATTTTTGTTGTGGTCTGATGTACAACTTCATTAGCAAGCATTCATATTAAATGTACTCTGTCACAGCATATAGCAGAAGAAATGTATGGGCATATGTTTAGACAAGAAGGAAGAAGAAAAAAAAAAAAAGATCTACAGTCAAAGGGGAGTACTTTCTTATTAACCCATAATCTCTGGAAGCAAGCTGCAGAAGGGGTCAAAACTGTAATACATTAATCTCACAAATTCAAAACCACCTCTAGGCTGATACTTTGGGCCTCTTGGAGACAAAATGTTGAAATAAACATATGAGGGGGGGAACAAACAGCACAATAGATCATCTATAAATGGAGCTACTTTTGGGAGTAATCAAATATTATTGCCTTAGAGAGATGATGGGTTTCAGCAGAGTTTAGTAAATTACATCAGACCACTCAGTGATCAGTGACACAAAATTTAGTTGCAACAGTCGGAGTGGTGAACCTGGGTCAGGAACTGTCTGACTGGCTAGTTGGACTGGCTTAACAGAAATGAGTTTACATTCAACACTAAAATGAGCGAGTTAAGTACACAAACAGGACTGACACAAAAGTCAGTCTTTCAAATGCTGGAGGTTTACAAATAACAGAATACCTTGGGATACCAGCTGAAAAAGGATGACAGAGAAAAACCCAACATTCTAATCTTAAAAGGCATAAGGATGGGAAATTCCAATGGCAGCAAAAAGAATGAATATATATGGGAATAGCTGTACAACTGTCATTACTCATGCTAAAGAAAGATGAATTCAAATCTGAAGCTGTAAAGAGGAAAGCTGTTAGAATAGTCAGGGAACTGGAGAGCTTATCTTATGAGAGAAAGCTAGAAAAGTTTTGCCAGTTCAGTCTGTCAAAACTGAAAGCTGCAAGAAGATTAATTTACTGGCTATCAATAAATCAGGCACAAGAACAAGTAGGCATAAGCTGGAAAAAAATTAGAAAAGACAAGTTAACGTTTCCTAACTATTTATACAAACCTCCAACTGTAGGTAAAGGGAGGACAGCTTTAAAAACTAACTAACTGCTTTTAAGAGGGTGCTTGAAAGCTAGAGGCCAGAGCAAACATCTTTGACAACAAAGATCTGGACACGAGGACTGCCTCTGGAGGGCACTTCTGGCTTTTCTTTTGCAGCCTATGGGTTTTGTACGAACAATGGCAAAGCCAGGCATCCAAAACAGACTTTGAATCTATCTTTCCATAAAAGTGCTGCAGTGGGGATGATCTTGCTATACCTAAACTATCCCTCTCTTTTATAGATTTAACTTTTGAAGCCTAGAAGTGAGCTCCAAAACTTGGAGTGCAAGGAAGAACCGATGCACACATCTGCATCACAAGCCAACTGAGATCGTATCTGATTATCAAGATGATTTTAACTAGACTGCATTGAGCTACTAGGCTACAGCTTTCCCTCTTAACTCTGGACTGCCAGGGCTTATCTCATGTACAGAGCAGTTGATTTTACAAGGACAGTCATATGTGCCCCGAGATGTCAATGTGCTGGTACACCACAGAACTGGGAAAGGAAATAAATGACAGCATGCTTTGATGAGTGTGCCTGTTGATTTTTGAAAGCTCATCATTCTCAAAACAGAACAAACATGGGAACTGAAAATGACAGGATTTCTGATGGGTTTTTGTTTCCATGCTAAGTATTATAAATGCAGATGTGCTTTAATACATGGCTGCATATCATTTATGGACTATAAAATCCACAGGTGCACAGCACCATCTGATAACAAAACCACTACTGTTTTGATCTTCAACAAACTGATAGCTGCCCTCTTATTCCTTCCCAATGACTATTTATAGCCCATTGAGGAAAATGATTTGGATGAGATTTTCAATCTACAACTATTCTGCACATTCACAGTGGTGAATAAACCGATGCAAAACCCCATGCTGGCACTGCAGCAAAGCCACTTGGTTATCTGCGTGCATTAGAAATGGCCCAGTCACATAATTAGTATGAAAAATTGACAGACTTGTAACTGCTCCTGACTGAATAGAAGATAATTTATCTAACTGAGGCTGGCACAAGGAAGAAAACGGGCCTTTGGTATTTTTATCAAATTTGCATGAACCTGAAGAGAAAGCAGGCCTGCAAAGTTCTGACCTTGCTGGCACCAGTGTGAGAAAGGGATGGAAAGCAAAGACGTTTCATTCAATTATCTTCTCATTAGGTTTCCATAGCAATGGCTCTTTAAGCAGGTCAAAACTTTCTCAGTGGAAACAAACACTGAGCTGCCTGTGGGCCGTGCGTGCATGTGTGTATTTTCTAACATCACCAGCATAGAAGCCACCATGTTTGTCCCATGGGCTCGATCCGGTGACAAGCAACACGCAGATGGGGGTACATCACATATTTAATAAACGGACCAGTCGGTCCCAGAGAGGAGGCAGATAATCACCAACCAAAAACCTCTTTGACAGTAAAGAGCAGGGCCCAACATACAGCAGGCAATGCATCCCTGTTCTGCGTGCATTGCTTACTATGTGTGGTGTCGACTAGCTGTGACAAGTTGGACTTTCTCATGAAAGGCGCCCTTCATGCTTCCTCGTACAAGATTACCAGGCTTGAAATCTTCTTCCAGCTGCTCAAAGGCACACTGGTTTCCCTCCTCACGTGTCCCGGGCGTTTGGCTGGCCTCTTGCTCCCATTGTGTGGGTTATTGTGGGAGTTTCCTGCCCTACTTCTCTTGAGGAGGCTGTTTAAAGGCAGCATGAATAATTTGGCTTTGACTAAATCAGGCCTCAAACAAGTGAAAACAGGGCCGTACACATTCAGTGATTCTTTTAGATTCCTGCAAGCATGGGGTATTAAAAAAATGTATCTTAAATGTAGACATCTCAAGTACAGCAACCTCTTCTTTTTCTTCCAAAATTCCTTTCCATTTCTAAATTCTGCAAAAGGAACAATTTATTCTGTTAGTAATTTAGTGCAGCCTTTAGCATCCTTAGTTTGGGGGATTTATTTGTTTTCTGCTTTGTTCTTCTCAGTTTCTGCCCTCTCTCTGCCTCACGTCCTCTGTCAACGTCCTCCTGTTTCTTTGCAGATCAGCTTACAAATACCTGCCAAAGTTAATTTGGGCACCCTGAAAAGTTGCCAGAATCAAACGTAATAGAATTTAAGACCCCCATCCATGACCTGGAGGGGTGATTTAATAACCTCCTGCATTCAAAGACTGACCTGCAGTTTGGATGCTGCAGGGGAAGAGGATTACGAAATCTAGTGTTAGAAACTACTGGCAAACACCGGTAGAGCAGTGCATCAAAAGGGGCAGAACCGAGGCTTGCATGAATTCTTTTGCAAAACAAAAGCTGTTTTTAAAGAGACTGCTGCTTTCACTGAAAATCACTGTGGAAGATGGGAACACCAAACTGCAGGTACTCTGCTAGCCTTAGGCTGATTTGGAATTCAAGTTTATACCACAGGACAGAGACTGGCTTTATGATGGCACATACATTCCAGAAAATCCTTGTAATCAGATTCAGTCAATAGTCTCTCCTGCAGAGACAACAGCATGCAGATAGCAGCCACTCATGCTGTGGCCCCATTGGTTGTCTGCTAAGAACCTCAGAGGAAGTTTTAAAGCCAGAGCAGGCTACAATTCCTCCTCTGACATTCCCAACAAGGCATCAGAGATCTGGCCGAACTGTATGAACTGAGTGTGAGTGGCTCAGTTTAAGTTGTATGTCCTGCACACAGAAAGGATGACAAAGACATTCACTTCCAGGAGCAGCTGAAGCAGAGAGCTGAGGACACAGCTGCCAGAGGCATAGCTGAACCCCCACGCTGGGGGAATGCAAAGCCCCCAAGCAATGCTGCCCTGTGCCACCTGCACCCCACAAATGTCTGCTTTCCCCAGAACCTTCTGCTCGACAAGTTGGTTTCTTCTCAGCTCTCTGCTCTGGCAGAGTTTAGATTTAGGTCCCGAGGATCAAAAGGTTAAGAATGCTTAAACCGCCCTGTACCGCAGGCTGAGGAGTACAGCAGGATGAACTGCGGTGCTTAGTATGAAGTATGACCATTTACTTGGTCAGGAGTGGGCTTGAGTGGTACAGTTAAGAAACAGCAGGTGATTCACGTAGGAGGTGACAATTTGTAACACCCATTGCCACGCAAAGGCGGTGGGAATGGCTGTGAAACACCAGATACAGCCACAACTATTAACTCATGCATTGTTTTTGTCCTTCCTTTCTCTAGCAGTTGCAAAGAAAAAAGTGTGCATATAGGAGTGACTGTACCCGATCCTATCTGTATGCAGTGCTCTTGGGTCTCTCACTCACTTCCTTCTCTTTTCTGGCATTTCTCTGATACACCACATTTGAGACTTGTCCATAGGCCACTGGAGCAAAAAGTGACAGAAAACAGATCTATTTCCCAAGAGGGAAAGCACACAACTTCCCCTCTGCAACATCCCCAGTTCTTCTAAAAACAGGATGAGAATCAGGATGCAGAAGACTGAGTTCAGGGGACTGGGTTTAACCTGGATTTCCTGGCAAACATGCAGAGCTCATCAGTCTGTCATGTAGACTTGAATGCTCAAAAATGGGAACAGGCCAAAAGTTGGAATACATTGTTTTAAATGCTCTGTTTACAATTATGAGAAAACCCTGCTCAGTCCCCTGCCTGAGTAAACATCCTTGGGGTGTTGCCATCACTTGGAAATAATAGGGATTGTATATACAATATATCTCCAGATCAACATGGTATGGGGAGAAAGAAGCAATCACAAGTGCTAAGAACATATTTACTGCAGATTTGTTACACTGATGATTCTTCTAGCAAAAGCAGAAGTAAGTGTGTCTATATAGAAGCATCTGCATTTCTGGGAAGATTTTTGTTTAAAATGAATAATAGCACTGCTAAAGATGCTGTTGCCACTTCGCCAAAGGCACACTGAGAATCTGAAAAGTTACACTAGCACCACAACCAACAGCAAGACTGCAGTTTAAAAGATGGGAATTTTGGAAAGGGCAAAGGGAGATGAAATTTATTAAGAGAGGAAAGCTACAAACATCTCATTCCATGCTTTGCATTATTTGCTGAATATTATATGACTCAGAAGCCTGACCAACTGCTTCAATTTACAGAAGCAACTTCAGTGTGGCCAAAAAATCAGAGCAATTGTGAGGCAAAGCTTGAACAAACATGACTTTGTTTTCTGTTTACGAATAGCTTTTCAGGCCACATCAGTACTCTTGCTGTTATTCACATAAATCTCAGAGGCTTTTGCTAGAGTGAAGGTTTTTCTCTCTTTGTCAGAATCGATCAAATGAAACCCATCTTTGGTAGGGCATTTATAATGCATAGAGCAGGTTCATGTGTGCAGTCTTCTTTGTAGCTTCATCTAATTAACAGGAACAGTGTTGTCAGCAACAGAGGAAGACAGTATTGCTCTGCATGCCTTCTGGAGGGACTATGACTTGAAGCAACAAGCAAGTCTGCCTCCAGGCTTGTTTAACCCCTTTTGCCTCCCTCCAGGCGCTACAGCTGCTCTTCAGTGTTACTGCACATCACCCATTAGACAGATACTTGAGTTACTTGCAGGACTGAGGGCACCAACTAAATTCACACTGGCTTTGAACAGACTGGGCAGCAGCATTAGTAAGATTCAAGGCAAGACTGAGCATACACTGCTTGTCCACACAAACAGGATATTTTTCTACCATGGAGCATCAAGGCTAAACTGTTTCCAGTGCAGCACACAGTGGAGCCTGTCAGGCTCTCTCTTCAGTTGGGCACCACAGAAAATGAAAACCAAACCAGGTTTAAACAAACATTACTTCTTCCAGACTCCTTCAAAGCCTCTTTCTGTCTGGAATCTCTTGACTCTGGCAAATTAAACAACCACCCAGGTGTGTTATTTTAAAATTCTAGACCTTGGTAGAGTTAAGCTGCAGGGTGGACAAGGGAACTACTGAGAATGTTCCAGCCAGCCGCTTGCTCTCTCCTCCCTATCCCAGCACAGGTCTTTCCTCAGAACTGCTTTTACTTCCTGAAGTAACTGCTCAGAACACCAGACCAGAACCAACTCGCTTCGCCTTACCCTGGGAAAACATCTGTATTTTCAATAGGCAGAAATATAACTTTCCTTAGGCAAAATGTACTTGGGCTTTGTAGGAGTATTCACAAAAACAGTTTTTTCAGTTCCTGAAAATTTGGATGGCTATTCTGGAACAAATCTTTCCTTTTGCCCCCCAATTCTCTTTGTGAATTTGAGAAACCAATGCACACCTGCATCGAGTTTCTAGTTTGGCAAACTGGAGTCTTCTCACAACAACAGAAGTTTTGTGTTTACCCAGACCTTTCACACAGCATGAGGGGGCTATAAAGGCAGCAATCCCAAAGGGACAAGCTTTCCTGTCTCATAGCATGCCCACAGAGCATATTCAGATGACAGCCACAAATTAAACACTGAACTCAAAAAACCCTCCAGGGCCAACCCACTGTTCTCCCCTAAAAGCATCAAATTCAACATATTACTAGTAAGTACAGGCATATCAGATGGACTTGAGGTGGTCATTTTCCTGCAGACCAATTTTATAAACTCTGCCTTCCTGGAAGATGTATTTCAGTGCTCCAAGCTGGAGGGATGAAAGCAGCATTGATGTGGCAGGCTGTCACTAATAATGATCATATAATTTCAGTTTTGAATAATTTGTATGGTATTGAGTAGTTATCATTTATTATTTTCAACACCGTGTCCAATTAGCATGCATCACATTGGCTTGTTCCTTATTGTGCAAATATTCAGCACAACCTGCCCTGTGCCAGTTTCATACATCTGATCAGGTTAATCATGTATGAGCTTCAACTGACAGACAAATCCTCAAACAGGACACTTCCATTCTTGAAAGGTCCACAAAAATCACAGGTCCCTTTCATCTGAACTAAGATAACAAGGTTAATTTCCTTTCAGTGAAGTAAACAGGCTCTCTCAGAATAGAGTCACTCACAAGGTATTGTGGTAGATACTGTCTTCTCACTGTTATTTGTGGTACAACATCCACATAGAGACACAATTTAGGAAGCTGGCTAGAACCTGTAAGAGGAGTTTATTCCCAGTTTTGTTTTGTTCCCCCACAAGATCTTTATCTCATTAGTATCTGAAGTGAGGAGATGATATTTACCCACGGGGCAAGTGCTTTCAGACTGAGAGAGAAGTATTATGATTATAGGATAACTCTGGAGGCTTACTTCCCGGATTACAGTTCTCATAATGTTCACATCCACTTGGAACTTTTGGTGTCATCATAATGTTAGACAGAGAGGTATCCTTGAAGAAAACTTTTCCATGTTTCAGTATCTGAAGCATCACTTTTAAACCCTAAGCCTTCTAGGCTTTCTCTGTTAACAGCATGTAACATTGGAGTGGTGATGGTCATCTTAACTGTCTTAAGCTGTTTTGAAAATGAGCACCTACCTCAAGCAAACTATCACTGCTTTCTCTCCAAGTGATGAGTAGAGACAAGGCACCTCTAAAAGGTAACTTACTGCTTTCCAAGATCTTTAGCATGAACCTGCTTTCAGACAACCCCACAGGAAGCCCTTAAGCAGCTATTCTGTACCGTACAATTGATTTCTACGTGGCTGGTGCTCAGGCAAGTCCCATACCCCACATCTACCGCAGCTCCCTCTAGGACTGACACTCCTTCTACTGAATGAGCAAGAGCAAGGGCTGCAATTTCTTACAACCTTCCTATTACCATCCAGTGTTGAATCACTAGAAAATATTCAAATGTGGGACTGTAAAACCTTACATAAGCACATCACACCACAACTGGATTTCACATACTCCCTCTGAACCAGTCCAGCTGGCATGATCCCATGAAGCACAAGCAATTGGAAATACAGTGTCAGTTGTCTTCATGCACTGCTGCACGTTATCCTTAGAAGTAGGGATTCAAGACCTTGGTATCAAAGGAAGGAGGCACAGAAAACAAGCACACACATTGCAGCAGGAGGTGACAGTAAACAGAAATCCCCTCAGTCCTCACAGAGAGGTTTTTATTAAGTGCTGCTAAAATTAAAGCTCCTTTCAACTTCATTTTAAATACTTCATTCCCTTGGCACCTTCTTCAAAAGCGCAGTTATAAACCCAGGAGTGCACAGGAAAAGGAAAGTGATTTAAGTTTGTAACTCTCCCTTCCCTTCGCCTATCTCTCTTTGCCTGCATTTAGGTCTAGTCACGGAAAGTTATTTTTTAAGGAGAATTCGCAGAGAATGTGAAATCAATGATGTTGCTCAAAAATGACTACCAGTCTTCTTGGTGCATGCACACCACAAGGGCTCACAGATGGAGGAAAAGATAACCCGACCTTGATCTAACAAACAAAATAATAAAAGACTAAAGGAAAATGAAAGAAGGAGTAGGTTCCAAAATGGGTTTCATTAATTGTGAAACACCAATACAATCTAAAATGAATTAACTCCAAGGAAAAAGAAAATGTACCAATTTTCCTCTCCCTCCTTTCTCATCTCCTGAACCTTCACTTACTTTCTTTCAGTGTCAGGTGTTGGTGTGGTGCTACTAAGCCCAAGTGACTCCTGCAAGAGAGGACACATAACAATAAGAGCAGACAATAAATTTTGTCCAATTTATGCAGAATATCCAATTCAAGAACAAACAAACAAAAACAAATGATCAAAATCCAATTGTTTACCTCAATCTGGGATCGCAGCTGTAGAGATGATGGGGTGGCATCAGGTTTCTCCTAAAACAGAACAAATGTCAGGTTAATTAAATATCCAAACACTGGAAGGAAGAAATCTGAAGGGGAGAAAAAGTAAAGAAGAAATCAGGTAACAGAACCTAGGGCTACCTCAAAATCATCCAAATGGGAAACATTAATCTCTCCAAAAGGAACCACTTTCAGGATAAACTCTGAAATATTCCAGTAAAACAGCTAATTCTGACCCTATCACTGCAGAATATAGAAGAAGGTAAAAGTGCCAGACAGAAGTGATTCAAAACAAAATAGAAAGAGGACTGTCTTATTTTCACTAGATCATCATGTACATAAATCCATGGGTCCTGATGGGATGCACCCGCGAGTGCTAAGGGAGATGGCGGGAGTCATTGCTAGGCCACTCTCCATCATCTTTGGTAAATCATGGAAAACAGGAGAGGTGCCTGGGGATTGGAGGAAAGCAAATGTCACT